>JAASGU010000243.1:0-28129 GCA_023334365.1 Globisporangium acanthophoron
CGTACTGCCGGCGCTGCACTCGCGTCCATGGCGTCGAGGTACTTTTGCCAGATGAACGCGACCTCCTTGTCCTTCCCGCGCACGACTTGCTCGACGCGTCGCTGTTCGGTCTCGCGCTGAGCCTCGCTCAGCAGCAGCTCTTCTCGCAGTCGCCGTGTCTCTCGATGCAGCAGCTTCTCGTTCAGCTGGGCTTTGTCGAGAGCACTCGTCATTTTGCTCAACTTGCTCCGGAGCTCCACAATCTGCCTCTGCTTCTCCATGCGCTGAGCAGCGAGATCTGCTTTCCACGTCACCTCGCTCTCGTGCTCATGCTGTTTGTCTCGAGCCACGATCTCCTTCAGCGCGTCCAGCTCTTTCTCGAGCGTCAGCACGCGCTGCTGCAACTTTTCGGTCTTCGCTTGCCAGAGCTGTTCACTCCGAGCCTCAGATCGCTTCGCGCTCAGCGCGGTCTGCGCCAACTCGGCTTCCCGTGCTCCCTGCTCGTCCAAGCGCTGCTTGAGCTCGTCGACAGTGCGAAGTGCGCGCTTCATCTTGACCTTCCACGCCTTGATCTCCTGGTTCGCCTCAGTATTGGCCGCTTGCAGGTTGTCGCTACGTCTCGTGGCGTCGCTCAGCTGCTCGCTGATGCGCAGGAACTCTTGCTCCCAGTGCAAGCGCTCGCTTTCTTTCCCTTCGAGCACTTTCCGCATCGTGGTGGTCTCCTGCGTGAGTCCGTGCAGCTGCATCTCCTTCGTCAGCAGCGTCTTCTTCGCCTCGGTCACCTGGTGCTCCAGCTGCTCGACGCGCGCTGCGGTATCGCTGAAGAGCCCCACGCGGCACTCGAGCTCCTCGGTGGTCTGTTCCAGCGCCTGCGTCAGCACCGCGAGCTTGCGCTGGATCCGCTCGTTCGCCTCCTCGCTGTCGGCCAGCTGCGCGCGCAGAGAGCGCAGTTCATGCACGAGCTGCAGCTGCAGCCGCTCCTCCTCTTCTGTTGCTTCATAGTCGTCGTCACGCTCGTCGTCGGAGGGTGAGTTGCCTCTCGCGCTCTCGCTGTGCTGCATGAGCGTCCAGACGCGACGACGGCTCTAGGCGACCTCCTCGCAGCCGCCTCCGCCTCTTCACCGAGCGTGCGCTCACTTTCTGCTTATCGACACTTCCACACGCACGCGGCGTTCATGCGGCGCTCTGCTTCCTCCTTCTACTGCTGCTTCCTGCCGCTGCTGCTGCCGACAGAGGAGATTGCGGAATGGCACCAAGTTGCAGTTGCGACCATCGCTCCGCATTCGACACTTTCCCCCTGTTTGCCTTCGGCATTTCCAATACAAGGACGACATGAGCTTCACGCCGAGCTTCTCGCGGCCGTTCGAGCGCATCAGCCCCGCGGAGCTCGCGGAGGCGCTGCGCGCGCCGTCGGGGACCGCGCGCCCGCTCGTCATCGACGTGCGCGACGAGGACTTCGCCGGCGGCCACATCCGCTCGGCCGTGAACCTGCCGGAGGAGAACTTCGTGGAGGACGACGACGTGGACGCGATCGTGCGCCGCCACCAGGACGAGGAGCTCATCGTGTTCCACTGCATGTTCAGCCAGGTGCGCGGCCCGTCGTGCGCCAAGCGGTTCCTCTCGCGCATGGCCGTCGTGCTCGCGGACGCGGAGAAGAAGCCCGACGTGCGCGTGCTCACGGGCGGCTACCAGACGTTCGCGAATGTAAGTTTGGATGAGCGAGAGGCGGCTGGTGTGTTGAGTGAGACGGATGGTGCACATGCTGCGTTCAGCGTCAGCCCTTGCCTTTGCTTACGGGTTTGTGTGCTGCAGATCTACAAGAACGACGGCGACCTCATCGAGCACTAGCGATACGAAGCCAGCTCGTCCCGCAAGTGCTGCCTGCCACTCCTCCCCCACTACCCATCAAGCATAGCAACGGATGGATACTAGCAGCAGCCTGCAGCAGCCCCACCACCACCACCGCTCCGCACGTGTACGGTGCCACCGTGTCGACCACAAGAAGTGTTCATTTGCCTGGCTCGTTTTACACGCGGTAGCTTTCCGGCTTCGGTCGCTTCGCCTGGTCCTTCGTGATGTAGTCGATCAGGAAGCTCGCATTGATGCACTCGATCTTCTGCGCAGCGAACTTCTTCAGCCACGGGTCGCGCGTCGGCAGCTCCCCAGGCACGAGCGCGAACAGCGGCGTCTTGTCGCTCGCAGCGCTGGCGGCGAGCTCCGCGAGGTCCAGCGTCTTCGTCAGCTGGACGACCAGCCCCTCGCTCGCTTCGATGATGCGCTCGCACATCTCGGGCGGCGGCACGCACTTGGGATGCACGAGGAAGCGCCAGCCGACGAGCGCGCCAGGCTGCCCTTCAGCGCGCGCTTTCCGCCAGAACGCCGCGGCTTGCGGCCAGATGCGCGGATCCATGAGTTCCGCGTCGTCCTCGCCAGCTCCCCATTCGTGCGGCTGCTCGTCCACGAAGCGACCTGCGGCGGAGCTCGCCTCGAGATACGACGGCTTAAGGATCCACTGCAGGTTCACGAGCGTACGAACATGGTCAGGACGAACGCCATGCCGACGTGAAGCAGACTCCTCCTCGTACCTTTCCGCCAGCGCATCCAGCCACGAACTTCTCGGTCCGCTTCAGCTCGCTGCAGATGATGTGCGTGCTCGAGTGGTCGTACTTGCGTCCAGTCTGGCTTGTCGTGCCGCCCAGCGTAGCGATGATCGACTCGTTCACCGCAGTCTCCTCGCGCGTGCCGGTGAGCAGGAACACGATGTCGCTCTTCTTCTCACCACTCTTGGTTGCTACGACCGCAGTCTTCGAAGCCGGAGCTGCCTTTGCTGTTGTGGCGCTGCTCTTCCGAGGCGACGCTTTGTTTGCCGCCGCCGTCGCAGCAGGAGTTGCCTCGCTCTTCGCCTTCGATGCATCAGCTGGTGGCGCTGACGCTTTCGCTTTCTTGCTCTTTGCTGCGGCTTTCGAGGGTTGCTCCGCTGGCTGAGGTGCCGGGTTGGCGTCAGTGCCGTCGGTCGAGTCGTCACCGCCTTCTTCATGCGGAGAGTGGTCGCGCTTTCTCTTCAAGCTTGCAGCACTTGCCTGCCATGACAACAAGTGCGATCTTGAGTACAGCAGCAATCGGCACCGTGCTAACACTCCGCGTTCACACACATACCTTCTTTGCTGCAGAGCCCCCACTCAGCGCTTCAAGCGCGTCACTCGACGCCTGCACCAGCGCATTTAAGGCTTTCTTGGCCGCAGAGTCCTTCTTGCCGTTGCTCTTGGCTGGCTTCGCTGCCATGGCGGGCGACGTGTCCAACTCGGTTTTGCCGCCAACGTCGTCTTCGTTGTCGGGTTCTTCATTCTTTGATGGGCTGGTCTTCGCGGATGCAGCGGTTGCTCTTCGCTTGCTGCTGCGTGGCTCTGCCTTCTCTGGCGCATCGTTGCTGCCTCGTTTCTTGCTCTTCTTCTCGCCACTCTCCTCTTTTCCCTGCACCTTGGACTCGGCAGTCGGTGTGTCGAAGAGCTTGCACGCGACGTCCTTCGGCTGCGTCTTTGCTCCGCTTTTGCCGGTCGACGCGCTTCCTGCGCCAGCCTCGCCTGGCTTGGTGCCAGGTGTGGTCTCGTTCAGCTCGGTCAAGATGTCGTCCACGTCGAATCGCGCATTCGCAAGTTTCGACCTCGGCGTCGCAGCAGCAGCAGCGGCGACAGCAGACGCAGCTGGTGAGAGCTGCTTCGAGTCGTTCGTTGCGTTCGATGCGTCTACAGATGTGTTCGCGTCTGTCAATGCTCCAGCCGAGTTGTTCGAGCTTGACGAAGTGTAGCGATGAGCGTCTTCCGGCACGAGCTCCCACTTGGACAAGCACTGAAACAGCCACTGCGAGAGGCAAGAACGTCCAACAAGTCAGCGTCAAACGCTTCGGTGGGTCGCACACATACAACGAGTCCGTTCACTCGAACGCACCTCGTGGCTCACGATGTTCTCGAACAACCAGCTCTGTGCTTTCTTGAACTTCTCGCCCTTCGGCTCGTAGCACAGCAGGTGCGTCGAGTGCGTGCGCGAGAACACGGGAAGCATGCACGCGCCGGTGGCATGGATCGCGATCTGGATGTCTTCGCGCGTCGGCGTCGTGCGGCTACTGTATCCGGATAGCGTGATGACGAAGCTCTGCATGCCCGGGATGCCGCCGAACGACTTCACAGGACGGCTGA
This sequence comes from Globisporangium acanthophoron, assembly GCA_023334365.1. Taxonomy (NCBI): domain Eukaryota; phylum Oomycota; class Peronosporomycetes; order Pythiales; family Pythiaceae; genus Globisporangium; species Globisporangium acanthophoron. The sequence continues at coordinate 4,173 of JAASGU010000243.1, forward strand.
TCGCTTCCTGGAACGGCGTTTGAGCTTCTGCAGCAGCACAAACGCAACGACACAGTCAGTGATCATGACACGATTGCATGCAGTGTCGACCTGCACACACACGTCAGACGTACCATCATGCGCAGAGTGCCCGGCGAGCACCCAATAGATGCTCACGACCCGCTTGTCCTGTCGCACAGCCTCTTCGTACTCGAAACCTGCTTGGTACCTGCAGACCACATACGACGCGTTCGCCACGACTTTCTTCACGATGTCTTCGTACGAATCTCCCAGCGGCACGTTCGCGACCTTAGCCTTGGCGGTCTTGAGCACCTCCGAGATGCGCTCTTTGAGCACCGGCGGGATGTGCTGCGCCAACAACACGATCGCGCCGCTGAGCGCAGCTTGCAGCGCTGTAGTCCGCTGTTCGCAAAGCACTCGGAAGATGAGTGCTAAGCCGCCCCTTTCTCAATGCCAGCGCCACGCACGCACGCACCTCTGCAGACGATCTGCGCGCGAGTGTGAGCTCGACGCCGCCAGGATCTGACTTGGTCGACTGGTACACCCGCGCGCAGGCCGCGAGCCCGATGTTCTCGATCTGCGTCTCTGGCCGCGTCTTCCAGCTCGGCGCCTTCTTGACCTTCCCGTCGGTGGTCTTGTTCGAGGACGCACCTTCCGGCACGCGCGTCTTGCGGCGCACGCAGTCTTCGATCCAGGCGTACGTCACGTGGTGCTGCTCCGAGAGCCCCGTGACCTTGCCGAGCCACGCGACGATGCAGCTTGGCAGCGCGAACTCGAGCGACGCCGGGCGGTCGAGCAGCCACTTCTTCCAGGTCTGCACGTTGCGGAGCACGTCGCTCTCGGTGTAGCTCAGGCGGAGCCAGTGGTGGTGCACCGGCGGCTCCTCGGGCTGCGACGGCTCGTCGAGTGCGAGTACGTGTGTGGCGCCGACCGCGTCGCTCTCGCTCTCGACGATCTGGCCGCCAAAGTGCGCGATGAGCCCGTCGATGACCTTGCGCGGGTCCTTGTCGATCGGCCCAGCCGAGATCACGAGCGCCGAGAAGATGAGCGCCGGGTTGGCGCTGAAGCGGTCCACGGACACGAGCGTCTGCAGCAGGAAGCTCTTGAAGACCCACTCGGGCCGCACGATCGCCACGAAGCGCTCGTTGCGCCGCGGCAGGAACCGCGCGTAGTGCTGCGGATGGCACACGATGTGCGTCGCGGCGCCCGGGTCCTCTGCGAGTGCCGCGCCGCCGTCGCGCAGGCAGCACTCGAGCGCCGCGCTCTCGGCCGCCGTGAGCGCGTCGCTGCACACGAAGCACGCGAGCTGCGCGAAGAGCTGGTGCTGCCGCATCGCTTGTTTCAGAGTGAGTGTGGTGCAAAATGGCTTTTCCCGCCAAAAAAAGTTGCAGTTCTGAGGAGAGCCAATCAGATCGAATTCGGACGTAGAAGAGAAGGTACGGTGGGTTGTTTGAAGTGGTTTCGTGCACGGCATCACACGCAGCACATGCCTGGCAGATCGCGAGGAGATCGTGGTGGTGGCGCTACGCGCGTGACGACACCTACCGCGCACGCCGTGTTGTTGCGCTGCTCTATCCGATCTCTGGCTGCAGTGAACGCATTGCGTTGCTTTTTGCAGTTTTAGCTAAAGTGCTAGTGCTACCAAACTATGGCTGCAGTTTGGCTTTTCGTTTCTTTTAGAACCTAACAGTATGCAAATGCACCATAAACAATGCAGTATCTCTTCGGATCCGATCGTGCGCAGCAGCCGCCAACGAATAGCTCCCGATTTTCGACCAATCTGCGCTTGCCACAAGTCAGCTCGCTCGCTAGATCTCTTTTCACACAAGACAAATCCCCCCTCGCGAAGGAAGGCGGTCGCCGCAGAGCTCAAAGCAAAGCAGCAGCCTCCACCCCCAGCAGCGCCTGCTGCTGCAGAGAGACAAGACAAGAAGCCAAGAAGGAGAAAGCAGCAGCAGACGATGCCGCTGCTCAAAGAGATCCAGGCGAACGCCGCGGTGGCCTGGAGCCCCGTGAAGCGCCGCGCGGAGCTGCTCGCGCTCGGCGCCAAGGGCGACGGCGGCGTGGGCTTCGAGCACAGCGGCGGCGAGTTCAAGGTCGTGTCCATGGACCTGAGCGACCCGCGCGCGGACATGCTCCCGCTCGGCGCCGTCAAGACGCCCGCGCGCTTCACGTCGCTCGCGTGGCGCGACATCGCGCGCCACCACGACGCGCTGCCGCTTGGGCTCGTGGCGGGCGGTATGGCGGACGGCTCCGTGTCGCTCTGGAACCCTAATGCGCTCATTACCGGCGGCGACGCGTCGCCCGAGATCGGCCGCATCACGAGACACAAGGGCGCCGTCAACGCGCTGCAGTTCAACCCGCACGAGGACAGCGCGCACCTGCTGGCGTCCGGTGGCAGGTGCGAGCATTAACGTCGTACTACTGCTGATACGGAGGGGGTGGAATGGAGCGCATGCAGCTGATGCGATGGATGCTGTTGTGTGGTGGTGACTGCAGCGACGGCGAAGTGTACATCATGTCGCTGGAGAAGCTGTCGAGCCCTGGCGTGTTCACGCCGGGCGGTCCGACCGCGCCGCAGCAGCAGATCAACGAAATCACAAGGTGCGTGTTGCGAGTGCTGCTGGCGGCGGCAGCAGCAGCAGCAGCGCGTTCGTCCGCTAACGGAAGCAACTGCTCGCGCGCAGTGTCGCGTGGAACACGCAGGTGAACTACATCCTGGCCACGGGCTCGCAGAACGGCTCGGTGGTCATCTGGGACCTGAAGCAGAAGAAGCCGTGGTGCGAGCTGCGCGACCCGCAGCGTGGCACGATCTCGGCCATCGCGTGGAACCCGAATGAAGGGCTCCAGATCGCGACGGCGTCCGGCGACGACCAGCGCCCGGTCGTGAAGCTCTGGGACCTGCGCAACTCGACGTCGACGCCGCTCGCCGAGTTTCACGAGCACACGGCGGGCGTGCTGTCGCTCTCTTGGTGCCCGGACGATCCGGGTCTCCTGCTTTCGTGCGCCAAGGACAACAAGACGCTGCTCTGGGACCTCTTCTCGCGTAAGTCGCTGTACGAGTTCCCGTCGTCGTCGGAGAGCGCTGGCGTGCCGTCAATGGGCTCGGACCAGTTCTTCGGGGGTGGCGCCGGCCAGCGGCGCTGGAACGTACAGTGGTCGCCCACGATCCCTGCGGTCGCGTCCACGTGCACGCTGGACGGCAAGGTGCAGGTGTGGGGTCTCTCGGGTGGCGGCAGCGCTGCGTGCCGTCCACCAAAGTGGACGCGACGCCCTGCTGGCGCGTCGTTCGGCTTCGGCGGCAAGCTCGTGACGATCGCGAACCCGAAGGAGCCTGCGGGGCCGAACACGGACCGCCGCCGCCTCGTGCACTTCCACCGCATCGTGAGCGAGTCGCGGCTGGTGGCGGAGGCTGAGGAACTGGACCGGTCGCTCGAGTCGCGCGACTTTTCTGGCCACTGCGAGCGCAAGATCGCCGGTGCCACGAACGCGAACGAGAAGAGCGTGTGGAGCTTCATGAAGATCCTGTTCGAGAAGGATGCGCGCCAGCACCTGCTGCAGCACCTGGGGCTTGACGCGGAGAAGATCAACGCGTTGAACGCCAAGTTCAACCCGCAGGAGGCCGTGGCGCCTCCCGCCGCACCTCAGCTGGACCCAACGGCTGCGCTGCTCAATCAGCGCATTGACGTACGTGATGACCGTGTTCGGCTTAGTAGTGTGAATGTGTGAGTGTGGAACTGACTGTGTGCTTGCACGTAAAGGGTATCGGCGCTGAAGACATGTTCTCGTCGGAGTATAACGCGAACGGCGCTGCGGACGCTCAGGCGCCGCCTGCGTCCCCGCTCTTGGACGTGTCGTCGATCGCGGCGGCGCTGCCGGCTGCGGACGACAAGAGCAAGCGCATCGAGGGTGTCCAGGCGCCGATCTACACGGAGCAGTCCGAGTCGATGCTGATGCAGGCGCTCCTCGTGGGCAATTTCGAGGTCGCGGTGAACATGTGCTTGCACTACAACCAGTTCGCGGACGCGCTGTTGCTGGCGTCGTGCGGCGGCCCGGAGTTGTGGGAGAAGACGCAGCGCGCGTTCTTCGCGCAGCAGACGCGCCCGGTGATGCGTGTCGTGTCTGCGATTATCAAGAGCGAGCTGTTCAGCCTCGTGGAGCAGTCGGACCTGAAGGAGTGGAGCGAGACGCTTGCAATCCTAAGCACGTACGCGAAGAGCGAGGAGTTCCCGTCGCTGTGCGATAAGCTGGCGACGCGCCTGGAGGAAGCGGGCGACCTGCACTCGGCCACGCTGTGCTTCATGTGCGCGGTGAACGTCGAGAAGACCGTGAACGCGTGGGTGAAGGAGAGCGCGTTCGAGTCGCGCGTGTTCGGCCACACACTCGCGCTCCAGCGCTTGGTGGAGAAGGTGTCGATCTTCTCGCAGGCGATCGAGCAACCGGACCAGTCCATGGGCGACGCAGTGGCTGAGCGCTTCGCGGAGTACGCGTCTCTGGTACGTTCGAGAGATGGTTGTGGTAGTGTGTCGTTGTGCATGTGGAGCGATGCATCTCACATGACTATGGTTGGGTTGCTGTTGTGGACGTAGATGGCTGCGGAGGGTCGTCTCGACATCGCTGCCAAGTACGCTCGCTTCCCGGACCTGAGCTGTGCGATCCTGAAGGACCGCATCTTCCACGCGGCTCCGATCCCCGGCTACCAGCCGCCGCCGTTCCCGTTCGACGTTGTGCAAGTGCACACGCATGTCCAGCAGCAGTACCAGACTGTCCAGCAGCAGGTGCAGCAGCAGCACGCACAGGCTCAGGGCTACGGAAACCAGCCTGGCTACGGTACGCAGTACAACACGCAGGCTCCTGCGCCAGTGGTGGTGGGCGGATTCGGCGGTGCGCAGGCTCCCAGCTACCAGCAGCAGCAGCCGCGTGCACCGTCTCCAGCCTACCCTGGTCGTCAGACGCAGCCAGGTTACGTGCAGCAGCCGGCTGCGACCGGGTACCAGGCTACTCAACAGCAAGGGTACTCGACCCCACAGCAGCCTGCGTACGGAGGTGAGGTGACGTACCCTGGTCACCAGCAGCACCAGCAAGGATTCTCGAACCAGGCTCGGCAGGGTGGCTACCCTGGCCACCCTGGCCAGCAGCAGCCTGGGTTCAACCGTCCCCAGCAGCCGGGCTTCTCCGGTCCTCCGTCGACTGGCGCGCCAAACCTCGCGAGCTACAGTGTTCCGCAGCAGCAGCAGCAGCAGCAGCCAACGGTGTTCAACCCGAACGTGGCGGCGCAGGGCACTGGCGTGAACTCTGTCGCCGCGGCAATCTCGATGGGATCGTCCCGCATCTCGAAGCCTTCGGTGGACCTGGTGGCGCAGAAGAAGGACGGGTTCTCCAGCTCTGCTGGCAACGCAAAGCTTGGGAACAAGTACGGTAACTTCACGACGGCGTTGCCGTCTCCGTCCGACACAGGTCCGGCGAAGACGTTCAACCCGGAGACAGCGACGGGCAGCACGGAGAATGTGTCTGCTCAGGACCTCCCGATCGTGACGATGTTCAACGACCTCTTCGCGCAGCTGCAGACGCTTCCTCTGACCATGGTGCGTTTGAGTCTTGTTGGAGCTTGTGGTTCCGAATGAGTGTCGACTGACGAACTTGTGTGTTGCCGAACTCGTTAGATGGAGCAGAAGCAGATGCCGGAGATCCAGAAAGCCAAGGACGTGATGTTCACGAAGCTCAACATCGGAGACCTGTCGCCGAGCGTGGTGGCGCAGCTGCACCAGATCGTGGCGTGCTTCGCGCAGCGCGACTTTGCGTCGGCGCACGGCGTGCACGTGGCGCTGACAGCGTCGGACTGGACGCAGCACAAGGACTGGCTGCGCGGTCTCAAGTCGCTGATCCACATTTCGATGAAGCGCCTCAGATAAGCGGCGATCGATTTCGAGGAACCTTGATCTCGGATCTCGGATCGACAAAACGAGCGTGTGTGCAGACAAGCAAGAGTAGATAGTCGAGACAACAACCGTGAGAGAGCGAGAGATCGAGATCGAGATCGAGAGAGGACTGAAGGAGAGCACCAGGTTCCTGCGTGCATGTGTATGGAGACCACCGAAGAGCAAGGATGTCTCGCTGTGAAACAGGAACTTTGTACTGATGTCCGCTCTTTTGGTGCCACACTTTTCGATTGTAGGAAGTTTGCACTGAAGTCTTCTTTTTTGGCGCCAAATTCGACAATTCGCAAAAATGACGACGCCTCCTGCGCACGACGACCAGCTCCCCGCGGCGGCGCTGCGGCTCGTGCCCGCGGACGAGGACTCGCTGCTTTTTCAGCTCTGCTTCTACTACGGACTGCTTGTGGTGTTCCTCGAGGTGGTCGTGCCGCTCGTGTTCCAGCGGCGGCTGCGGCTCGTGCTGCCCGCCGCCGTGCGCCTCCCGCAGGCGCCGCCACTGCTCAGCGACGCCGCCTTCACGCAGCAGAAGACGCTGCTGGGCGCGCGCATCCGCGAGCTGCAGCGCGCGGCGTCAGCTTCCAAGAAGACGCGCCGCAAGTCCCCGGTGCGTGGCATTCGCGAGTTGCACGTGAGAAAGGGTGTATGTGTGGGCTGACAGGCAGCTCTGTGCATGGCGGACTACGTACAAGCAGGGACCCAGCAGCCGGAAGGCGACGCTGGCCGAGAGAGCCACTGCCACAGTCAGCAGAGCGCCCGCGTCCGAACGACGAGCGGCGCTCACGTCCAACGCTTCGACGTCTTCGGGGGAGCGACGAGCGCGCAGCACTGGGAAGCTGAAGGCGAAACGATCGAGCACGGATGCTTCCAGTGGTATCAGTAACATTAGCATCAGCGCGACAGCGAGGCTGCAAGAGCTGCGCAGACTACGAGGCGACTTGGACATGCAGAGCGCTGCACTCGACGGCGGCATGTCAGGTTCGGAGAGTTCGTCGCGGATGACTATAAGCGCAGAATCGACGACTGCGACATCCACCACACCAGCGTCGAGACAGTCGACTATGGAGCTCCGGGCATCGGCATCGCAGAAGAGATCAAGCACTGGAGGCAGATCATCGTCGTCGTCGCTTTCCGATACGAAGCAGCGCGAGATGCGACAGGAGCTGCGCCGGAGGAAGTCGTGGCAGAACGAGGATGCAGGTGATGATGAAGAGGAGACGAAGGAGACGAGCTTACCTGAGGACGAAGGTGCTGATGCTTCAGAACCGCAGCCGTCTCCTTCCTACTACGCGTCTTCCTATCGCAGTGGAGTGTACGCTACAGCGACGACAAGTCAGCCATTCAACGAGCAGACAGAGGGCACTCAGCGACCACGCAAGAGCTCAATGGAGTCTGCTGCGCCAGAAGAAGAGGCGGAAGATGTGTACCAACCGTTCCACTACGAGGAGAGCCGCTACAGCGATGAGGACGAGAACGTCGAAGCGTTCGAAGCGGACGTCCCGAAGCGATCGATCGCGCGGTTCGCGCCGATGCACCAGAGCATCTTTGACGATAGCGACGAAGAGTTCCTGATGGAGATCCGCCGCCCCCGCAGTCCTGTAGCACTGGCCTCCAGCCGAACGTTCACGAGCTTTGGCGACGAGCAGATGGACGTCGAGCGTACGATCTCTGCCGCGTTTGGTGGACGACCACACGGTGGCGGAGCATCAACTGCAGTGTCTACATATTACCAGCCAGTGGCTCCAGCTCCAGCACCAGCTCCTGTATCAGCACCTGTATCAGCGCCGGCCAGCTCGCAGCGAAACACGACCGGCCAGGCTCGCCAGGACCTCATCCACATGTACTCTCAGCAGCGACGCCAGCTCGTGACCGGGAGAAGAGAGAGCAGCGCTAACGAGGAGACAGCTCAGCCTTCAGGCGTGGCAGCAAGAAGCAGCAGCAGCAGCAGCAGCAGCAACTACCAGCAAGTTTTCCGCGACCGGACTCCGCGCATCACCCGCCGGATCGCGTTCGATGAAGAGATGATGGCACTCGCTGCGACGCCCGAACCGAGAGCCTATGCGGCGATGGCGGCGCCGGCAGCAGCAGCCTTCACTCCAGCAGGCGAGAAGCGCAAGCACTCTGTGATCTTCAGCCCGGAGGACGAGGCGCCGGACTTCAGTCGACGGCGAACACGACTGTGATCTATCCTAGATCACGGTAAAGAGAACCAGTTGATCCGTGTTGGCTGTGTGTGTAGGATTGATGGCGAGCTGATCTGACAGCAGTGCACTCGCTCACTTGTGCTCCTCCTTGCCGGTCTTGACGATGTAGAAGAGCGCGTGGATGTTGTTGTTCTTGATCGCCTTCCGACACGCCGCGACGACCGCGGACTTGGCGTTCCCGAAGCGCAGCCTCGCGGCGAGCTGGATCATGCTGTTCACCTCCTTGAGCGCGTCGAGCAGCGCCTGGTGGTTCGTGCTGCGCTTGGTGTACTCGCCCAGCAGCTGGTTGTTGAGCGTGAAGAGCTCTGAGTAGTACCTTCTCATGCGGCTCCTGTGGCACAACCGAGCGCAAGTCAGTCGGGTCAGCTGCTTAACATTGCCCACCCCCTTCCTCAATCCACTCAACCATGCAATGGACGCACATGTCATTGAGGATCCGAGAGTCCTCGGCGCGGATGATAAGGTTCTTGACTTGGTTCGAGTCGTCCGCCATCTCGCCTGTGAGCTTGAGGCGGATCGCGTTGCACTCGTCGACGCGGACGAGGAGGTTTCGGAAGTCCTCCATCTGCCGCGGGAAGTCTGCGACCGACTCGAGCTCGCGCCACTCGAGGTGCGCGCACAGGTCCTGCACGAGTTCCGCCGCGAGGTCCATGTTGTCCGTGCGGATGATGGTATCCGTCGATGAGAACGACACACACAGCATGCTGCCGTCCTTGAACGCCTTGAAGAAGAGGTCCACAGTCGCGGTTTCAGGACACGCCATGTTGAGTGCGAACGAGCTCTCGATCCACGCGCACATGAGTGCGGGCTTGACCGGCGTCTTGAAGCGCACGCTGCCCTGTGGCTCGCTGTTCGCCGGTGCGCTCGGGAGCTGCAGGAACATGGCGAACTTGGGCAGCGTGTACGCCGCCTCGAACACGTGAAAGGACGCGTTGTTGCCGCGCGAGCCCACGAGGATCTTGAGATCGATCTTCGCTGGCGCGTACTTTGTGAGGTGGAGCGGGATCGTCACGGTCGACGACATCGTCGGCGGGCGGATCACGAGCGACTCGCCGTCGAAGATGCCCACGTCGTACTCGTAGAGCGCGACCATCTTGATCACGCTCTCGTTCTCTGTGGACACTTCGAGCTCGAACGAGCTGGACGACTTGGTGGCGACCGAGCGGAGGCGGATCTTCGTGCCGGTTTTGATGCGCAACCCGGTTGTCTTGGCGTTCTTGCCCGACGCCCCCGATCCGCTCGAGGAGTTCGTCGCTTCGAGGGACTTGAGCTCCAACTGGAGACCAGCTTTGTACTTGGAGAGCTTGGCCACCTCCTTCTCCTCGCTTGCAGCTCTGTCGCTCGCTGCTGCTGCAGCAGCAGTCACTCCTGTCGACAAGTCGCCTGTCGTCATGGCGTAGCCGCGGATCTCGCCGTCTGCTGAGCAGCAGATGATCTCTTCGTTGCCGTCCATGCGGTAGTCGGCCGTGACGAGCGCCGCCACGGGCGACGAGAACGTGTCCTTGTGCACCACCTCGCCGTTCGCAACGCGACGGGACTCGAACTTGCCGTTGCTCCAGCCGATCACGATCTCCTTCTCGCCGTCGCCATTGATATCAAACGCTCGGATCGCCGTCGGCACATTCTTGGACTTGACGCGCCATGCGCGGTGCTTGCCCTTGTAGACGCCGACTGTACCGTTCTGCAGCGCGTACCCGAGCAAGTTCTTCTGCAGCGGCGCGAGCGCGAGCACCGCGCTCGTCTCGATGCACTCAAACACGGTCTCCTCGTTCTGGAACGCGCGGATCTCAAAGTCATCCGAGCCGACGACGAGCTCGTCGCGACCGTGCCCCGTGATGTCCGAGAGCGCCATGGCGCGCACGTTGTCGCCCGTGACGGTCCAGAAGAGCTCGCTGCCGTCGCGGCCGAAGCCCTGGAGCGAGCAGTTACCGCCGACGACCACCATGTTGGCCGGCGCCGCGTTGATCGTCTTCATCGCAGGCGCGGGCGCGAAGAGCATGGCGTTGACGCCGTCAGGCACGTCCTTGTAGAAGATGTCCGAGTTCTTCTCGACGTCGTACGCCAGTAGACTCGCCTGCGTGCCCACGACGAGTGTGTCGCCGGCGTCCGCGTCCTGGAACTTGCCCGCGCAGAGCGCCGAGACGCGGCGGTTGATCTTGAGGAAGCGCACATTCTGCTCCGAGTCCTCCAGGCCGCCGTCGTTGCGCTCGTTGGGCGAGTGGATGAAGACCTTGCCAGCCGTCGTGCCGCACGCGAGCGACGGGTGGCGGCCATCGAATTTGCCGACCAGCGCCACGCGCTCGAGCACGGGCTGGTGAAGGTGCAGCTGGAACGCCGGCAGCATCGGCGTAAGGTAGTCGCAGTGTGTGACCTTTCGTACTTGGCATTGGCGTCACGAGTAGAAGGACCTTTTGCTCGATAGAACAGCTTTTCGGTCAGTCTAGCGAACGTTTTTGACACTGCAAATTCTTCGTCAAATTTTGTTTGCTCGAGTTTATTAGTCCGGACAAAACTAAATTAGCGGACTAAGACTATCCCACGAAACGTATACTTCAATAACATACATCCACAGGCGCTCAAATCCAGCAGTGAAGTAATATTCCATTGGTTTCACATCTATGATACTATCACGTCCAAACTAATTTGCATGTAAAAAGGGAGGGAGGACGACTTCATGTGCTTTCACAACAAGATTGCACCATATATCATTGTATACCATTGTAGACTCTTTGCAAAAGCAAAACTGTTATTGGTGACACAAGCCTGATACTTTATGTGGTCAGTAATTATTTTGCTTATGCTAATAATATATTGGTTCGTTGATCTGCTCTCATCGAATGTACCATTCAATAAATTTGAACTCTGAAGATTATTGCTTTAGATATTGAAGCAGCACAGCTAACTATATGAAAGTACATATTCTAGACTACTGCATTTAGTCTAGATTTGCTCATTCATTTTATCACATCCAGCCAAATGAGCAGACACGAGCGTCGTCGCGAGCGGAGCGCCAGCGCTTCCTCCTTCTCCAGCAGCGACAGCTCCAGCCACCGTCACGACACCCGACACTCGCGCAGACGCTCAAAGGACGCGCGCAAGAAGAAGCGTCACAAAAAGGACGAGAAGAAGAGCCGCAAGAAGCACAAGACGAGCGAGCGCGTTCGTCCCAGTCTCGAGGTGCGAGCGGTTCCTAGGAGATACGAGCAGGAAGCTTGCAAACACCCACATGCACCATCGTTCTTCGCAGGAGGCGCGCGCAGTCGCGCGGCAGCTGCTTCGCGAGTTCCCGGCGCTGCTCACGGAGCTCGTGGCGCTGCTGCGGCAGCTGAGCAGCGGTGGCGTCGCCGTCATCGGCGGCATCGCGAACAAGCACATCCGGTCGCAGCTCAAGGCGCTCTTTCCGCTGCTGGGGCTATCCAAGGTGCGCGTGTGTGAGATGGAGTAGCTTGTGAAGCGAACTGGTTTGGACACTAAACGAACGACCTGTGTGGTGGTGGATGTGAAGCTGCCGGAGCCCAAGGGAGCGTACGCTCTGCGCAGCAAAGGAAAGCGGGACGACGATACGTCGGTGCTTGAGGAACTGCTGGAGGAACTCGCAGCGGAAAGCGCAAGTGGTGCAAATGGAGGCGATCAAGAGGTGAAGGAACCTCCTTCCACGGCTGCTGCTGCTGCTGCTGCTGGTGCCTCGCCGGAGAAAGCGAAGCGTCAGGCGCCGATCGGTCCGGCGATGCCTCCGGGCTTCGTACCAGGTGCGTTGCGGCTTGTTTGGCTTGGAGATATGTACAATGGAGAGCTCTCTCTCTCATACACGCACACCTTCTACACACTCGCGATGGCACAGCCACTGCTCACAGCGACGACGACGACGACGACGTCATTGGTCCAGCACTCCCGGGCATGAAAGGGTTTCGTCCAGCGGACGAGCGCGTAGAGGCGGAGATGGCGCGTCGCGAGCTGGAGATGAAGAAAGCCGAGTGGGACCGAGCGCGTGGAGTCTCGACGAGCGCCGCAGCGAGCGAGAAGAAGGCGCCTCTCGCACGCCAGGAGTGGATGACCGCGATGCCCGAGAGCTCGTTCTTCCAGGACTCGCTGGCGCCAGCGAACCGTCCGACTGGCAAACCCGCGGCGTTCAGAAGGTGCGAGTGGCGCTGTGTCGAGGCAAGGGGATGGTGTGGCTCGGTGCTCACCCTCTCGTGCCTGTTTATATGTATGCTACTGGCTTGTGCAGCAAGGAGCCGGCGGCAGTCGATCACACGTGGTTCGACGCGCCGGAGGAGCGAGACCGCGCGCGCCGAGCGAAACTCGACATGTGCGTGCTTCCACTCGAGATGTCGGATGATGAGAGAGCAGAGTCCAATGCTGGGGTTTGCTCTGCTTGTTGCGTTTTCCAGCGAGCTGCTCGGCTACGTCCGCGAGGAGAACGCGCCGACCGCCGCGTCTTCTGCCAGTCGTGCAACCGCAGCCGCTGCAAGGGACGGTGTGAACGAGTCGATTGTGCCGGCAGCGAACTCGGAGGCAGACGAGAAGATGCGACTTGAAATGGAGCGTCTGCGCCAGAGTCGAGGGCCGTCGCTGCTCGAGCAGCACCAGCAACGACTCGCCGAGGAAGCGAAGAGAGGAGGGGGCGGGAAGGACAAGGGGAAGGGAGGCTGGAACAGGTTCGTGTGCATCTGGTGTTGACATTCCTCGAGCGAAGTCGTGTTGATCTCACCTCTGTGTACTTGTCGATGCCTATGATGTGGTGCGTGCATCCATCAGAGAACGAGACCTGGAAACGAGACGAGGCATGTCGAACGACGAAGCAACGCGGATCATCGAGGCGTCGAAAGGGATCAACTCCAAGTTCGCAGCGCCGACCGTCTCGCGCCAGTTCCTGTAGACGCACGCACTCGACTGAAGCTGGTCACGCCTCCTTGACTTTGGGCGGTGGCTGGTGGTGCCGTAGAAGGCGACTGAAGAACGCTGTGACCATCTGCGCAGCGAACTGGAGAACGCTAGCAAGTGCGAGGCGCGTTCGTCCGAGTAACCGAGTCGTCCAGGACAGTTCGCTCGGCTCCTGCACCTGCGTTGCGGCCAAGGCGCCGTGAAGAGGGGCGACCTCTGTTTTGTCTTGGTACAGCCGCCCCACCGCCTCGCGCATCATGTTCTTCTGGAACTGCTTTTGCTGGAGGAGCTGCTGCTTGTGCCGCTTCTCGGCTCGATCGATGTCCAGCAGCTGCTTCTCCAGTCGTGGCAGGATGGCGTCGTCATACGGAGGTGTCGATGCGGCGGCAGGTCCACCAGAGGCGTTGGTCACGACCGCGATGGCAGAGCGGACGTCGTTCCTTCGAGTGATAGAATACGAACGTTGTGAGTCGGAGCACCACAGGATTACCACGGTCTCGAGCCAAAGCGCGCGCACCTGGCGGCCTCGTGGTCGTTCAGCTTGGTGAGCGCGCGTCCTCGCTGCTGCAGCGCCTTGACGTACGTGGGGTTGATCTTGAGAGCCTCGTCGCTCATCTGCCGAGCCTTCTCCCACTGCTGTAGATGGCGAGTGTCCAAGATCAGAGGAGTGTCAGCATGCCAACACTGCATCATCTTCCAAGCACACGCATCGACACCTCCATCATCATCATGCACGCAGCCAAGTTGCACGTCAGCGGGAGCTGCGCCGTCGCCTGGCAGAGCTCCTTCTCGGCTGCCGTCGTCCCGAAGTCGAGCGCGGCGAGCGCTTGCATGTAGCAGTCGGCTGCCTCCGCGTACTCACCGCGCTTGAACACCTCGTTCCCTCGCTGCCGCTGCGCGTCGAACCACTTGCCTTTGTCTTCGCGCTCGAGTCCCGCGACGCGCTGCGCTGAGTGCTTCACCTTCGCTCGCATGTCCAGGAACGCGATCTCCTTCGCCGACGTGTCGAGCATCACGCCGTTGGCCATCTTGCGCTTGAGCGAGACCGAGACCGCCGGGTCGTGCGCGACCGGCGCCATCACCGCGTTGAAGCTCGAGAGCATCTTGGAGACCGTGTAGGCTTCATCGCCGCTGTCGCCCGCCATGGCCATGGGAAGAGCGCTGGATCAAGGTGGCCGCCTTCGCCGTGAAGCGACGCAATGAAGTTACGAAAATGAACATGAAGTGTCAACGTTGTTGTTGGTCATGAGGTGTGTGCGCGAACACCAGCGCCACGCATACGCACGCGTCTCTCACGCTCTCTTCACGCGCTCCTTTTGCGCCACTGCCTTGTGCTTCTTCGTCTGCACGCCCGTCGCCTTCCCGATGCGGCGCAGCAACTGGAGACTCCACCACCGGGAGAATCTGCACCACACACATGTGAGGACGTATGCTCACGTACTCCATCTCCAGCATGCATATCGACGCCGTACCGGAAGATCGGGAGCTTGCGAGACGGGTCGTCCGACTCGGACACCGGGTCGCACGCGATCGCGAGGAGCAGGAACTGTAGCAACGAGAACCAACCGTCAGAGTCATGTCTTATGGACCCCCAATCGAACTCTCTCTCTCTCTCTCTCTCTCTCTCTCTCTCTCACACACACACACACACACACACACAAGCCACGCACCACGGGGAAGAGCAGCGCGAAGATGCCTTTGCTCACGAAGTTCGGCACGAAGAACGTCGCGAGCGTGAACGGGCTCCCGAAGCCAGCAAAGTACGCCCTGACAGCCCTCAGTTAGTCAATCGGAACACCGCTTCCGACCGCACACGACTAGCAATAGCGGCGCACCCACCAGTTCTGCTCCAGGTGCGTGAGGCGCTTCTCGAGACTCCAGCCCGCGAGCGACCACTTGTACTCGAAGCAGTAGAGCGAGTACAGCCAGCTCAGGTGGATGAAGCTCACGACGGGACCAACTACTGGGATCAAGTACGACAGGACGGTCTGCAGCAGGAAGAACGCCACCAGGATCGCGCGATAGAGCTCGTCACTGCAAGTGCAAGGAACAGATAGAGTGAGAGAGTGAGTGAACGAGTCCAAGCAGAGAGCACCATCTCTCAGTATATACCGGATCATGTCCGCAACTGGCGTCGGGTTCGGCTTCCCGTGCAGCTGCAAGTACGCTGAACAGCGAGCAGCGCGCAAGCAAGTGAGCGGTGATGACGAACGGATGCACATTTCGACACCAGCAGTAGCCTCCTGCGCACCGTCGTCCGCGATCTCTTGGTACCAGATCGTGTTGAGGATGAAGCTGATGCAGTAGATCGGGTACATCCAGAGCACCTGCGAGCGCAGCATGTAGCAGAGCGTTCGGTCTTCCCATCAAGCCGTTCAGGCTAGTGGCTACACTCACAGCTCATACCTGGTAGAGCAGGAACACAAAGCCGTCCACGCGGTCGCGCACGT
Organism: Globisporangium acanthophoron; assembly: GCA_023334365.1. NCBI lineage: Eukaryota > Oomycota > Peronosporomycetes > Pythiales > Pythiaceae > Globisporangium > Globisporangium acanthophoron. Next base: position 19,644 of record JAASGU010000243.1, read on the forward strand.
CCTCCGCTTGCCCAGGTCTGCCCGTCCATCCATCGTTTTCACCCCATATAACCACGCAGCAGGCACTGCAATTAGCTCTCATGCATGACCATCCGCCTCGCAGCAGTACGGGAGGACGCACCCCTGTGCGAACGAGTGCTGCAGGATCTCGCCGAAGAGGTGGATGACGGGGATGACGGCGCGGTCGAAGAAGAAGATGCTCCCGAGGAAGATGAGGCCGTTGAGCACGAAGCACTGAGAGCACGCAGGCAGGCAGAAGCAGCATACAGAGTGAGCCTTCCTTCGTAGCTCGTGATCTTGGCGACCAAGAAGAGCCTCAACGCAAACCTTGGCGCTGGAGACGCAGATGAGCCGCGAGTTGAGGAAGAAGAGCAGGATGCGGTGCAGCGAGATCGCGTGCTGGACGCCACCGCAGAACTCGCGGAACGCGGCGCTGAGCACGCGCTCGAGCGCCGACGGCGACGACGCTAGCGGTGGCGCGCTCGCCATCGTCTTGCTTTCAGTATGTGAGGAAGAAGAATGATCATACATAAAAAGGGCGGTGGATCCGGCTAAGTGCGATTCATGATTTGATAAAGTTCGATTTCGGTAGTCGATACCAAGTTGAAGTGAGTATGCGTACAAAAATAGGCCACACTTGACTTGCCAACAAACAAACAAGTACCGTGAGCAGCCAGCATGCAGCAACAGCGGAGGCGAGGCGCCGGTTGCGAGGGCGTCGTGTGCGAACACACGCTCGGCGAGCAGCCGCTGCACGTGTACGAGTACTTGTGGAACAAGCCCCAGACTCTGGCGAAGTGCGGCGCGGGAGGCGGGGCCGGGGACGACGACCAAGAGCAACTCGAAGACAGTCGCTTCCGAGTCGTCCTGACAGACACCGTCGTGTTCAAGCACCAGCGGCCTGTCAAGTGGCTCTTCTCGTCCAAGCAGGAGAAGGGCAGAGTGCGTGCTGTGGATGTTCTGCATGGACTACGCAGAGGACGTACTCTTTGACTCCTGAACGACACATTCACGCCAGATCCTGTGCAAGAACAAGAAGAACCTTTCGGTCGGTCAGGTCGTGCATGAATTCCTCGAGCCGAAACTGTGCACGCGCGGCACGAACCGCGATGACCCCGCCCTCGTGCTCGCCACCTTCGCATACACGGAGCGCTGTGCAGCGACAGGCGAGCTGCAACTCGTGGTGGAGCACCTCGACCGAGCCGGACTGCGTGCGTTTGTTATCACTCTTGATGAGGTCGATGTGCTCTTGCTTGCAGATGTGTCTGACTGGCGTCATCACGTGGGGGTGGTGGTACGCAGTCGCTCTCCAGAACCGAGACAAGCCCGTGCTGAGCGTGCTCCAGCGGTTCGTTCCCACCAAGTCCGGCTACAACCACACGGTCCAAGCTGTGTTCACTCACGAGAGCTGCGTGATCCGAAAGTGCGTGAACGCCAATCTGATCACGGACGCGTCTCTCAGCGCTGCGCAGCGCACGATCACTTTCGAGGCAGACGAGAACGATATCCGCGCTCGTACGTGCTGACTCAGCTGGTGTGACAGCTCTTGCTGGTGGCGGGAGCGAGGCAATGATGAACCATCCTATCTACTGGACTCACAGGAGAGGTGACGAGCAAGGAGCTGCAGCGCAACATCGAGCAGATCAACCTCGAGTTCAGCACGCACCTCGAGAAGATTGTCGGCAAAGAGATCGTCCGGCACGTCGCGTACTTTAAGGTGAGAAGCAGATACCGACACAGGGGAATACCATCAGGGGCGGCTCTCATGGCACTTGCTCTTCTAGGTTGGAGCGGATGGCCGCATCTACTTCTTGTGGAGCGCGATGGTATCATTCGAGCAACCGGGCAAGACATTCGCGAAGCACCTCCGACTCGCTCTCTCTTCAGCCGAACGACACCGCCAGAAAGTGAACTCCCAGGAGCAGGCTCACGCGAACAAGCTGCTCGGGCTCTGCTCGCAGCTCAAGTGTTGTCCAGTGTGCAATCAGATGCTCCCACGGTCTCAAGTCGACTTCCTGGTGTGTGGTTGCGAGCGTGTACTTGGGAGTGCTCCCTCCTGCTCACCCACAACGTCACTGACAGGTTAGCTACAAGACCATCGTCAACCACGCCGAGAACGAGCTCAGCCCCGTGCGGGGTCGAGACGGACAGACGCCGGTGCCAGCGATCATGCTCAAGATCTGCGGACCCATGAAGAAGAAGCGCTTCGAACAGCTCAAGGAAGACTCGACATTTCTGTGCGTGGACTCTGATAGAGCTGGCGGAGGAGCTTCGCCTTCCTGATCAACTCTCTCTCTCTCTCTCTCTCTCTCTCTCTCTTTCTTTCTTTCTTTCTGTCCTTTGTTCTCGTTGCGACAACAGCTACCAGACGATTCATCTGTGCCAGCCATGCTCCCAGAAGCTCAATCCTCGCCAACCCGAAGCTACTGCGTCCAAAGCCGACGCGAGCAGAGAACCAGAAGCCGCCGTCATTCCGAAGCCTCCAAAGCCTTCTGAGACCCAGTCTGCTCATGCGCTCTTCTGGGGCAGGATGGAGAGGAGAGCGAAAGCGTCAAGCGGCTCGCAGCCCCCGAAAGCACGACCGTTTTCCGCCGACGTCCCTCGTGTACGCTTCCGCAGGAACTCGTCCAAGCAGAGCACGCACAGCGGCAAGCAGTATCTCCGGCATCTAAACCAGCTGCCTCCGTTCGTGCAAGGACCATCATCCAAGACGCATTCAGAAGAAGACTCGCAGCACTGCCTCGAGCGTGTTATTCAGCACCTGCAGCACAAGTACCACCGAGCGTCCTTGCGGTTCGCGCTCGCCCAGTGCAACATCTTTCCCTCGGGCGCAGTGGTTCCAGCGAGCATGCTTTGCTGGGTCTGCGGTCCAGAGCTCGTTGCAGCGATCTCAGCTCATGTACGTGCACATTCGTATACAACGTCGCTTGTCGTTTGTTGCGGATGTTGGTGTAGGTGCTGACACTACTCATTCGCGATGTAGTGGAGGGAGTTATGCAGAGCAAGCGGTGGCGATACCACCGACGCATCTGGAATCGACATCGACGCTCTCGACGGCATCCTCATGAACCGAGCCGCAGCTCAGAAGAGCGATCGAACTCGGTGTGAAGAAGCAGATAAAGCCGCTGTGTGTACCGGCGGAAGCGCTGATGCTGCCGCTGCAGTCCAAGATAGCTGTCTCATGCCAGCTCGACCCGCTCGCCCGAAGAGTTCAGGAGCACTGTTAACGTCGTCGCGGACAAACTCATTCGCGTCTCGAGCAGCCAGAGGAGCTTCAGCGATGGCGAGGCAGAGTCTAGGGGCTGGCACCGAACCTGCATCTGAGGAGAGTGGTGATTCCTGCAATGCTGCAGCGGAGATCGACTGTGCACCGACGAGCACAAGGTGCGGCATGCTGAGTGCAGAGGAGAACGCCGAGCCGACCTCGCGGTCGCAGCACCAGAGCTCTCGAGCAGATACGCGTCCCCAGACAATCTTCCGATCCGCGACACCAAGCGACGAGAATCAGGAGCGTGCGACGCAGCCTTCGAGCTGCATCGACTCGACCGGGCGATTGACGAGCACGGAGTTGTCGGACGACGAGCTCCGGGTGTTGCAGGAGACGCTTCTGAAGTGCGTGTGAAGGAACTGCAGGCGATTCCGTCATGGAGCAGTTCAGCGGTGTCGACATTTGTTGCGAAGCTTGTGGCGACTCTGTCGGAGAACACACCTCCAGCGCTGCCGCTGGTGTATCCGACGGGCAGCCAATCAACCCATGTCGGTCGACTCCGCTCTCTTGCTCGGATGCCGCCCTTATGGTGTGAGGAGAGAGAGCACAGGACTGCTGCCACACGCAGATGGATCTCCTCGAGAAAGCGCGGGAACCGTCGCGTTTTGAAAAGCCATTGCTTGTCAAAGAGGCCTGTTTTTGTCCTTTCCAGGTTCGAATTCAATAGTGACAAAAGAGAGGGTTCAAACGAATGGCTGGCGTTGGCTGGAGCCATTTCTTCTTCCTCTGCTACGTCCCTCGCTCGCTCGTGCTCGCTCGCGCCACGCATTTCCCAACGTCGCCGCTCTCTCGCAAGCCACCGCCCGCAGAAGCAGCAGTAGACACGAGCGACATGGCCGACTTCAGCCCGGAGCAGCTCGAGGCGTGCCTCCTGCAGCTCACGCACCCGGACACGGAGCAGATCAAGCAGGCGGAGGCCGCCGTCAAGGTGTACCTCAAGAAGCTCGCGTCCGTGGGCGGCCTCATGACGCAGCTGCAGCTCTCGGGCAAGCCCGAGGTGCGCCAGCTCGCTGCGCTCATGCTGCGCAAGAAGCTCTTCAAGCACTGGCCCAAGCTCGACGACGCCACACAGGCGGGTGTCAAGCAGGCGCTGCTCGCGCGCGCCGCCGAGGACCCCGTGCACGTCGTGCGCTCGGCGGTCGCCACGCTCATCGCGAGCCTCGCGCTGCACGAGGCGCCTGCGGGCAAGTGGCCCGAGCTCATGGTGTTCATCAACACGTGCGCCGCGAGCGCCAGCGAGGACCAGCGTGAGATCGCCATGAAGCTGCTGCAGCTGCTCGGCGAGTCCATGGGCACGCACCTGCAGCCGCACTTCAACGACCTCAAGAACATCTACGCGGCTGCGCTGCAGGACGCGCAGAGCCTCAAGGTGCGCGTGGCGTCGATGCGCGCGGCGTGTGCGCTGGTGGACTTCCTCGAGGACCACGACCTGCGCTTGTTCCAGACGCTCGTGCCGCTGCAGCTCACAGTGCTGCAGCAGTGCGTGGCGAACGGCGCCGAGCCGGAGGCAGTCGAGTTCCTCGACGTCTTCTCGGAGATCGCGTCGAACCCGTTCCCGATCCTCGACCAGGCGTTCCCGGCGTTCATCGAGCTGCTGCTGCAGGTGATCGTGCACGACAAGCTCGAGGTGAGCACGCGCGCGTCGGCGTCGTACGCGCTCGGCGAGTTCCTCAAGAAGAAGCCCAAGACGATTGGCAAGAAGAACCTCGTGGCGAGCATCTTCACGACGATGCTCAACATCGTGGCGGCCGACGACGACGTGTCGTGCGGCCTCATCTCGGGTCTGCTCGAGCGCGACCAGAAGGACAGCGACGACGACGACGACGAGGACGAGTCGCCAGGCCACCTCGCGCAGCAGACGCTCGACAGCCTGGCACTCAGCGTGCCGGCTAAGTACCTGAACCCGGTCGTGTTCGGTATCTGCAACGAGTACATCCAGTCGCCGGACGCGCGCAAGCGCAAGGCGGGCGTGCTGGCGCTCGGCATCCTGTCGGAGGGCTGCTGCGAGTTCATGTGCGAGAACGTGAAGGAGCTGCTGCCGGCGGTGTACCGCGTGGCGCAGGACCCGGACCAGAAGGTGCGCGAGGCGGCATGCTTCGCGCTCGGGCAGTTCGCCGAGTTCCTGCAGCCCAACATCATGGACCACTACGCGGAGATCCTGCCGATCGGCATCGCGCTCCTGGACGACAGCACGAGCGCGATCAAGGCGACGGCGCTGTACGTGCTGGACGAGATCACGCAGAGCATGGAGAGCCACCAGGTGCTGCCATACCTGGACACGCTCGTGACGAAGCTCGTGACGGTGCTGCGTTCGGCGACGCCGCAGCTGCAGAAGATGGCGCTGGATGCGCTGGGGTCGATCGCGCTGGGCGCGAAGGACGCGTTCCTGCCGTACTTCCAGTCGGTGGCGGAGCTGATCCAGCACTTCTGGAGCATCACGGACCCCAAGTTCTTCTTCCTGCGCGGTGCGTCGATCGAGTGCCTCGGATACCTCGCGACGGCGCTTGGCAAGGACGCGTTCCGCCCGTACTTTGCGGCATCGATGCCGTTCGTGTTCGCGTCGTTCGCGCTGGACGACTCGGAGCTCAAGGAGCAGGCGTTCGTGTACTTCATCAACATCACGAGCATCTTCAAGGAGGAGTTCGGTCCGTTCCTGGACGAGGCAGCGACGCACGTGCTGCGCGAGATCGAGAGTGACGAGGGCATCCGCGTGGTGGACGACGAGGAGGACGCGCTCGAGGCGCTCGACTCGGATGACGACGAGGACGACGACGACGAGAACGTGCTGCGCCACATCAGCATCCGCACGGACGCGCTCAACTCCAAGGTGCGCGCGGTGGCGGCGGTGGAGGAGATGGCGCTCAACTGCGGTGCGATCTTTGAGCGGTACATCCCCAAGTTCCTCGAGGCGCTCGCGCCGCTCACCGAGTACATCCACGAGGACGTGCGCGCGGCCGTGGCGGAGGCGCTCGCGGCGCTCGTGATCTGCTCGTTCGACGCGTCGCACCCGGGCAGCGGCGACGCGCAGGTGTGGACGAAGGGTGAGTTCAGCAAGGCGGCGGTGCTGTCGGGCAACAACGTGGTGATCGTGGACGCGGTCATGAAGAGCATGCTCGAGATGCTCGAGGACCCGGAGGAGGTCGTGGTCGAGAAGACGTTCAACGCGATCAAGGCCATGTCGGCGCGCGTGGGGCCGGTCGTGACGGTGGACCACCTCGCGGAGATCACGCGCGTGACGACGGCCGTGCTCTCGAACACGCACGTGTGTCAGGCGACCGCGGAGGACGACGACGACGACGAGGAAGGCGCCGAGGGCGGCTCGGTGCTCGAGGCCGCGTCCGAGCTCATCGGCGTGCTCGGCAAGTGCTACGGCGACAAGTTCCTCGCGACGTTCCAGGAGCTCTTCCCCAAGCTGCTGGCGTTCGCGACGGGTCTGCGCGCGTCCCGCGACCGCGCAGCGGCGGTGGGCTGCTTCGCGGAGGTGCTCCGCGAGCTCGGCCCGGCGGCGCTCGGGTTCGTCGAGAGCGTGTTCCCGGTCGTGGTGCAGGGTCTTGCGTCGGACAACTTCGTTCTCAAGGCGAACAGCGCGTTCTGCGTGGGTATCCTCGCGGAGGTCAGCGGCGAGAAGCTGTACCCAGCGTACGAGCAGATCCTGCACGCGCTGCGTCCGCTGTTCGAGGCCGAGGGCAGCGACGACGTGGTGGTGGACAACGCGTGCGCGGCCGTGGCGCGCCTGATCCTCGCGGGCGTGGGCTCCGTGCCGCTCGAGCACGTGCTGCCGGTGTTCCTCGGTGCCATGCCGCTCAAGGCGGACTTTGACGAGAACGGCGTCGTGTTTGCGTGCCTGAACGGCCTCGTGCGGTCGCAGAACGCGGCGGTCGTGGCGTTCGTGCCGCAGATCATCGAGGTGTACGCCAAGGCGTTGGCGCCGTCGTCGAGCCTGGACGAGGAGCAGCAGGCGGAGGTGAAGGCGTGCGTGCGCGGGCTCGCGGGCGCCTTCGAGGCGCAGATCAAGGAGGTGGCGGCGCAGCTGAGCCCGGAGCTGCAGGCGGCGCTCAGCTCGGCGCTCCATTAGTTTATTGCTTCCCCACCCACCATCATCATCATATGCATGTGACCCCGCAGTGACCGACGCACGCGCCAGGTGCGCCACGTGCGCACGACGGACGTGACACGACGGCGACAGCGCCAACGTTTAGACCTAGTAGCCCATTGATAAGCACAGCACGAATAGCATGCGAGTGCGTCTGCAGCAGCGACTTGTCTTCATCATACGCTGCTGCTGATGCACCATCTACTGCTGCTGCTGCTTGTCGGCGAGCAGGAAGGCGCGCAGCAGCTCGAGCGACTTGTAGCGGTGCGAGATGGCGTTCTTCGTGGCCTTGTCCATCTCGGCGTACGTGGCGTCGAAGCCGTCGGGCTGGAAGACCGGGTCCCAGCCGAAGTTGGCCGGGCCGCGCGCCGGCACGATCACGCCGGGCGTTTGCCCCACGAAGACCTTGGGGTCCGCGTCGTCAGCGCCGCTCGCGTACGCGAAGATGCACTGCGCGTATGCCGACTTGTCCGTGTACGCCGCGAGCAGGTTGTTGAGTCCGTCGTGGCCCGTCTTCTCGAGGAACCACTTGACGTACGGCCCAGGCAGCCCCTGGAGCGCGTTGAAGCAGAGCGACGTGTCCTCCACGAGCACGGGGCCGCGCACCACGCGCGCCGCCAGCCGGCACTTCTCGCGCGCGATGTCGGCGGGCTCGCCCTGCAGCTCTGGCAGGTCCACCGCCTGGTTGCGCAGCTCGAAGGGGAAGTCGGCGCCCAGGATCGCCACCACCTCCGCCAGTTTATTGCGGTTGCCCGTCACGAACGTCACCACGGGCTTGCCCGCCATGTTGCTCGGTGTTTGGAATTGGTTGGTCGCTTTTTGAGCTTTTGATAATCACAAAATTCCAGACCTTCTACAAATATTTGCTGAAACAAACTATTTAAATATTTGCCAGAACAAATAAAGTACAGTACATTTGTTTCAGACAAATGAAAACATTTAAATATTTAAATGAATTCAATTGATCAGACAATTGGCAGCCCGCGAAGCAACGTAGCTGGTGCCAGGGACTGAAGCAGTGCCACACTACAAGGCAGTTCCTTCTCTCTCTCTCATAGACTACACACACACTCTCTCTCTTGCTCTCTCTCTCGACATTGAACTCGGGTCGCACGAGTAAAGCAA
>JAASGU010000244.1:0-28048 GCA_023334365.1 Globisporangium acanthophoron
AATGACTTCGTGGACGAGTCCATCTCGAGCTGCCGCTTCATGCAGCGCTGCTCAGAGGTGCGTCAGCTGGACACACTTGCTTCGTGGTGAGAGCGCATGAATGCTGAGCATCGCTCGTCTCCAACCAGGTGACTGTCGACACCGCCGTCAACTCGGAGATCGACGCGGAGAAGCGCATTGAAGCCCTTGAGAAAGCCAACAGCGTATCGTTGTTTGGCCTGACAGCATAGTCTTCACTCAAATAGAGCACACTTCTGTGAAAGTAGACTGCGACCAGAATACTCTTCACACAAAGAGGGCGCACTTTCATTCGGTTGGCAAAGTATCTTCGATCATCTGTGTTTCGAGCTATCACGATTCATTCTCTGACACACTCGTTCAACTTGGAAGATCTACTTCACCCTCGCAAAAGCATGGGCTGTCAGCACCTTCCGTGAAGGTTTGCTGGTCGCTCCACGCATATAGTTGAGTGAGAAAAAGCGCGAGTGCTGCTTGACGTCATGTACAACGTTGAGAAGCATTGTCGAACAATTCAGACTGTTAAAGTTCGAGTTGCTTCTTGATCGACACGCTTCTCCCATTCGCATCCCAGAGACTCTCTGCAATGGTAGGCGCGGTGGCAGTGGGCGTCGCATTGCAGACTGCGCTTCTTATCATGGCCGCACACTCTTCGGAGGTCCCAACTTGCCCAACAGCTTGGGCTTTCGCAGTGGTCAAAGTCCCGATGTTCGTGTGCTGCTGCTGTTGCGGGTGGATGTTGTACACTCGAAGTTGTCGCTGCTTGATCCACTCGCACAAAATCGCCATGTCTTCGTACGAGTCCTGGGTCACGCAGAGCCGATCACCATCTCTCACCTGCTCGAACATCGTGATGCGCTGGAACGACTTCGTCTTGGAGGACGCGAGTCGCTTCCGGGAGCACGGGAGTACGCGTTCCTTGTATATATTCGTAATCGCATCGATTCGAAAGTGCCGACACACGCGCTCTTCGAGCTGCGCCAACGTCGAGCACGTGAAGTACGAGAGTCCGAGCCGACGGTTGCCGTAGATGTACACGCCGCACAGCACGCCATTCTCGGCTGGAGCGAGGTCGTCTACTGCCTCCTCCTTCTCCGCAGCAACAACAGCTCTGTCCGATGCCTCCCTGACGCTCTTGTTATCGGGTCGGCGCGTTTGGGTTCTCCAGAACTGCCGCAGATAGCTCGCGTCGGAGACCGTGCTCACTCTTCCGCCGAGTTGTTCGTCGGGGGGAGTTCTCCCTCGACCTTTAAGCTTGAGCCCACACTGCGCTCGCTTAAAGTGCGCCGCAGTCGCGTTCTCTGCAGCTACGAGCTCCAGCTCGACCAGGTGTCGCGCCTGTTGCTGCCGTAGGATGTGTTGCTGGAAGCTCTTGCTCTGGTACTCCTTCCAGAGTGTCGGGCTGCTCAAGATCTCGCGCACTTTCGACGTCAGCTGATGCTTCGCAGCAGCTCGATCGCTGCGTTTGCTCTTGCGAAAGCTTGTGTTCGGCTTTGGCTTCGGTGGGTACGCACGCAGCAGCCGCTGGTATCTCGAGTGCGCGGGTGGTGGGAGGTTAGTTGCTCGAGCTTGGCTAGTTGGAGCGCGATACGGGATGTCGGCAGAGGCTGGTAGAGGCTGCTCACCCGATACAAGGACTTTCTGAGTGCGAAGCAGGGGAGTTCCTTCGCAGTTTGAAGCATCGCGATCAGGTTCAGGAGCTTCGTTCGACTCATTGGGAGGTGCTCCATCCTCGCCGCTCACTTCTTCTTGTTGTGTTGTAGACTCCTCCGCAACTTCGCTCGACGTCTCCAACATGAGCGCCGCGAAGTCGCTCAGCTCGTTCGCCAGCGCATTCATCTCTTCAAGCAGGCCACGCTTCACTGAGTCTCGCCTCGCTGCGGACTTCGGACAGTCTTTCAGTCGAGCGCATGTGGCTGGGGGCTCATGGGAGCTCTCAACGGTAGCCGGAACATTCTCGAGACGAACCATCGAGCTGTCATCACTTGGTGCACCATCATCTGAAGTCTCCACCAGCCTGCTCAAAGCACAGCCCAAGCATCAGGTACTTCCAGCAGAAGGCGGTACCCAGCCCCAGTATCCGCCAATCCCCCAAACACAGCAGCAGCAGACGTGCGCTCTCACCTGATGCCATCGCCCAGAATTTCGAGCGCTCGCATACAGTCGGCCGCGATCTCCACCGCTGAGATCTCCTCGAGTTGAGTGTTCTCGTGACACCGTCGTTCGGCCGCCGTGAGCATTTGTGCTTGAGCATCCGTGTCGTCGTCGTCGTCGTCGTCGTCATGCTGGATCTGATCCACACCCAGCTCCTCGCACAGAGTCGCTAGCTGCCGCGTACAGTCGCGCAGTGCCACAGCGAGCGTTCCGCCGTCGTCCGCGTCGTCGTAGACCTTCGTCAGCTCGTCGTCCACCATCATCATCGTGTCTTAGGCGTAACGGCGCGTAGCAGCAGAGCACAAGAAGCCGTGACCGTTCGCGTCTTCGCGTGTGCGGCGCCGAGCCGACGCGACTATCTCTCTCTCTCACTTCGTAGCCAGTAGCAGTAGCAGCAGAACCAGCAACAGAGACCGACTGAGTGCGCGCGAGTGTGTGAGCTGAAGCGAAGATGGAGCCAAGCGATCCGGACGCGAGCGCGGACGAGCGCCGCAACTACGTTATGGGACTGCTCAAGAGCCTCTGGGGACGCCACGTGCGCCTGAGCCAGCGCAAGGAGTCCGACGACGCGCTCGCAGCGTTCCTGGACGACCCACACTGCTCTCTGCTCCAAGCGCGAGTGCGTGGTAGTACAAACAGCAGCAGCAGCGACAACAACAGCAGCAGTGCAGCAGCAACAGCAGCAGCAGACATCACGGAGGTCGAGCTGGCGACGCAGCTGCAGGAGTGGGGACCCACCACCGCCGTCAGCAAGCCGCGCCTCGAGGCCGTGTTCGTCAGGGTCGGCGCGGCGCCGCTGACACCGGAGAACATGCGTACGAGCATCCAGGTCACGACCGTGGCGCAGTCGCCTCTCGAGAGCCTCTACCAAGCGCTGCACCAGGTGTACGCGCCGATGCTGCTCAAGAGCGACGCGAGCGCGAGCCAGCTCTCGCAGAAGCTCAAGGATATGCTCTTGGAGCTCGACGTCGGCCTGGGCCACACGGTGCTCGCTGGCTCGAGCGACGCTGGTAGCGCTGGCAAGGGCGGTGGCAGGGACAAAGGCGGCGGCATGGACGGCAAGGCGACGAGCGACAGCGAGTTCATGAGCATCGCGACGATCAATGACGAGTTCCAGTTCTGGGAGCGCGCCGACGCCAAGCACGTCAAGCGCGCCAAGAAGTTCTGCGCCGCGCTCGACAACGTCCACCAGCGCTACTGCAGCCTCGAGACGCTGAGCTTCGACGACATGACCGAGCTGCTCGAGGAGTCGAGCAACACACTGGACGACATCTGGCGCGCGGACCTCTCTCGCGAGCACCAGTACCCGCAGGCGCGCATGGACCACCTGCTCGGCCTCGTGGGCTCCGCGATCAACGCGTTTATCGTCGAGAAAGCCAAGGCGCTCGGCGAGAGCGTGTGGACCGGCAGTTTCCACGACGTCGACGTGCTGCTGCAGCAGTCAGTCGCGCTCTGCGAGACGTGGGCGACGAGTATCGACACGCTCACGGCGACGATGTGGCCGTCGTATGATGAGCACCCGTGGACGGGCGGCAAGTCGGCCAAGGACGCGCCGCTGCACGCGCTCGTCAAGCGGCTCGAGGAGGTCGCGCGCGTCCGCACAACGTACGAAGAGCTCGTGTCACTGCTGCCGCGGGCGACGGCGCAGGCGCTTGCGGCGTCGTGCTTCGAGCCGTTCGCGAAGCTCCGGCCGCTCTACTACAACCCGTACACGGAGGCGCTGTGGCAGAAGGCGGTGAAGGCGTTCGAGGCCGCGCTCGCGCCGGTTGAGGTGCAGGTCGGCGGCATCCTGCGGGAGCAGATCGCGTCCGTCGCGAGCAAGCCGAGCACGGCGGTGCGGCTGCTGCAGCGGTACAAGAACTTGCTGCAGCGCCCGTCGCTGGCAAAGACGCTCGCGGGCGAGCGCGACGCACTGCTGGCGCAGCTCCTGGCGCACGTGGACCAGCTCGAGAGCGACTTCGAGTCTCGCCAGCAGCAGAGTGCGAAGGAGAAGGCGGCGGCGACGCTGCACATCGGGAAGACGCTGAGTCCCAAGGTGAACGCGATCGTGTGGGGCCGCATGCTCAGCACGCGCGTGGCGGAGATGGCCGACCTCGCGACACACGTGCTGGCAGACCTGCCGGCGTTCCCGGCGTTTGCGCGCCACTGCGAGCAGTTCGGCGCCAAGGTGAACAGCATGGTGCTGGACAAGGTACGCGACTGGCAGGAGCAGGTCGAAACACAGCTCGAGCAGGACGGCGAGGACTCGCTGCGCCTGACCGGGAAGCTCATGCAAATCGACGCGAGCGGCGAGCTTGTGGTCAACTACAGCGAGTTCCTCGTGACGCTGCTGCGCGACGTGCGGCAGCTCACGGAGCTCTCGGCGCAGCAGCAGCAGCAGACGTTGTCGTCGTCGAAGCGCGCGGCGGACGAGTGGGTGCCGCCCAAGGTGCGCAAGGTCGCGGAGGAGGCGGAGAAGTTCTACCGCTACGGCGTGGCGCTCAAGAAGGTCGCCAACTTCTACAACAACATGGAGAACCAGATCATCGACGAGCAGAAGCCGATGCTGCTCGACTCGCTGCTGGCGTTCGAAGACGCCGTGAAGCGCCCCGGGCTCTCCTCGCAGCACCCGCCGTCCAAGAGCAGCAGCAGTGGTAGCAGCAGCACGAAGAAGGACGTGACGTGGCAGAACCTCGACGAATGCAACGAGTACGTCAGACAGCTGCAGGACGCCGCGGACAAGCTGTCGGCCGAAAACCGGCGCTTCAAGCGCGCGCACGAGAGGCTCGGCGACGAGTTCCTCGCACTCATGGACGTCGACTTGCTGCGCCACCCGAGCAAGTGGAAGGAGCGCTGGGACGACATCCGGAAGAGCGTGCTCGCGGTCACCAAGAAGCAGGACCCGACGCGCACGAACAAGTGGTTCCTCTACTGGGACCACCAGCTCTACAAAGTGCTCGAGAGCGGCTACCAGCTCGGCCTCGAGATGCTAAACGAGAACCTACCCGAGGTCAAGGACCTCAAGACCGAGCTCCACTTCCCGTCTGCAGCAAGCACCACGACGAGCGCGAACAACGGCCTCTCGCTGGTGCTCAAGCCGCCCATCGAGGAGCTGCGCACGACGTACTACAAGTCCATGAAGAAGTTCGTGGCTCGCCCGACCAAGTTCGGCGGCTTCGCAAACCCGCAGCTGTTCGCCACCATGTGCGACGCGAACGCGAGCAACCTCGTGCTCGTGTACCAGAGCTGCGAACAGCTCTTCAGCCGCGTCGAGACGCTCGTGGGCGAGTACGAGCATTGGAGCCTGCTCGCACGCGTGGGAGGTGGTGAGCTGGACGCGCTGATGGAGGCGGAGCTCCAGGAACCAGGCGACTGGGAAGCGAACCTCAAGACCGTCAAGCTGAAGCGCCGGGAGAGCGAGAAGATCCCAGACGGGGTCAAGCTCGACTGCGTCCACGTGTCGCTCGTGCCGTTCAAGAGCGCGCTCGACGAGCACTTACAGCGCTTCCAGGACGGTCTGCTGCTGTCGCTGCGCAAGAGCACGCTCGCGCACGTCCGGCTCGTGGAGGAGTTCGTGGAGCACGCCAAGGAGAAGCTCAACACGCGGCCGCACTCGATCGACGAGATCAGCCAGGCGCAGGTCGAATGGAAGGTGATCGACGCGAACAAGGCGGCGGTGCACGCGCACTTCGAAAAGGCGGAGAAGAAGAAGGCGCTGCTGCTCAACGTGTTAGGCGGCTCTGCGAGCACCAAGATCGACACACAAGAGGTCGAGTCCCGCCTCACGAAGCTGCCGACCGAGTGGGAAAACTTCGAGGTGTCTCACGACGCGTTCAGCGAGATGATCGCCGACCAGCGCGAGAGCCTCAAGGGCGAGATCGCCGCGCAGGTGGACCAGTGCAACGAGCAGATTGCCAGGTTCCGCGATCGCTGGACAGGGCTGAGGCTGCTCGAGGTGTCGTCCTGGGACGAAGCCGACCTGGCCAGCAAGGTGTACAAGCCGATCGCAGACGAGAGCGTGAAGCTCGACGAGATCAAGACGCTTCGCAAGACGCTCACGGACAACTGCAGCGCGTTCAACATGGACGCTCCGGTGTTCGCCGGACTCGACGAAGTCGATAGCAGCGTCCGCCTCACGGAACTCAACTGGAGCACGTACAAGCAGTTCCAGGACGAGATCAAGGCGCTCGCTGCGCAAGACTGGTTCACGTTCAGCGCGAACGTGTTCGCGCTGCAGGACTGCGCGCAGAAGTGGGCGGAGCAAGCTAAGCAGACGATCGCGGAGCGCACGATGGTGGTCGACAAGATCGCCGACTTCCACACCCGCGTCAAGCGCGCGATGCCGACGCTGAAGCTCTGTCGTGGCGAGCCGTTCAAGGACGACCACTGGACGCAGCTCTTCCGTAAGCTCGGCATGCCGAGGAACGTGGACAAGATCACTCTCACGCTCGGTCACTTCATCGACGTCTTCGAGACCCTCGAGCTGCCGGCGACGCTACAGTTCGTCAAGGTGCTGCACGCGCGCGCGCAGGGTGAAGTCACGATCCGCGACGCGCTCCTGGAACTCCGCGCGTGGACGGAGACCGCCGAGTTGTCGCTGCTGGTGCACGAGCACGACGGACGGCGTGTGGCCATCATCAAGGACTGGAAGGACATCACGCTCGCACTCGGAGATAACCAGTCGCTGCTCGCGTCGCTGAAGGAGTCGCAGTTCTTCAAGCCGTTCGAGATGGAGGCGCTGCAGTACGAAGTCAAGATGACGGTGCTCGACCAGGCGCTCACGCAGCTCAACGTCATCCAGCGCAAGTGGGTCTTCCTCGAGCCGATCTTCTCGAAAGGCGCACTGCCGTCCGAGCAGAGCCGCTTCCGCAAGGTCGACGAGCAGTTCACTGACATCATGAAGAACGTCGAGCGCGAGCCCAAGCTCTTCAACCTCACGGACGAGATGCTCTTCCCGCAGCTCGTCGACAGCCTCAACACGATGGTCGACCAGCTCGAGCGCTGCCAGAAGGCGCTCGCGGACTTTCTCGAGGAGAAGCGGTCCCGCATGCCGCGGTTCTACTTCATCGGAGACGAGGATCTGGTACGTTGTTGTCGTGCTCGTCATGCGCGCGTCTGTGTGTCCTGCTAACTCTGTGTGAGAGCAGCTCGAGATCCTCGGGCAGTCTCAGAACCCGGCAGTGATCCAGAACCACCTCAAGAAGCTCTACCAGGGCGTCCACCGCGTCGAGTTCTCCGACGCGAAGGACACGATCGTCGCGATGCTGAGCTCCGCAGGCGAGAAGGTGGTGCTGCACACGCCTGTGCAGATCACGAGTTCGGTCGAAGAGTGGCTAGAGAGGTTCACAGAAGAGATGCGGCGCACCATCCGCGTGCTCGTGAGCTCGTGCGTGGCGAGCAAAGCTCCCGACTACCACGAGTTCCCGTCGCAAGTGCTGTGTTTAGCGGAGCAGATCCGCTTCTGCCAGCAGGCAGAAGCCGCGATCAAGGACGGAAGCGTCCAGGATCTGAAGAAGAGCCTCCACGATACACTGCGAGAGCTCACGTCGCTCGATCTGAGCACCGAGCTGCTCATGAGCCTGAAGGTGAAGGCGCTTGTGCTCGATCTCGTGCACCACATCGACGTCTGCGAGCAGCTGATCGCAGCCAACTGCCGCACGACAACGGACTGGATCTGGCAGAAGCAGCTCCGGTTCTACGTGGAGAAGCAGCACTGCGTCATCCGCATGAACGACGCCAAGTTCGACTACACGTACGAGTACCAGGGCAACGCGCCGAAGCTCGTGCACACACCGCTCACGGACAAGTGCTACTTGACGCTCACGCAGGGCATGCACATGGGCTTCGGCGGCAACCCGTACGGCCCGGCTGGCACCGGCAAGACCGAGTCCGTGAAGGCGCTCGGCGGGCAGTTCGGGCGCCAGGTGCTGGTGTTCAACTGCGACGAGGGCATCGACTTCCAGTCCATGGGGCGGATCCTGCTCGGGCTCGTCAAGTGCGGCGCCTGGGGATGCTTCGACGAGTTCAACCGCTTGAAGGAGGACCAGCTCTCGGCCATCTCTCAGCAGATTCAGGTCATCCAGGACGCGATCAAGGACAAGACGACGACGATCAAGCTGCTCAACCGCTCGCTCGACGTCGACTTCAACGCCGGCATCTTCGTGACGCTCAACCCGGCCGGAAAGGGCTACGGCGGTCGCTCGAAGCTGCCGGACAACCTCAAGGCGCTCTTCCGTCCTGTGGCCATGGGGAGACCCGACAACAACCTCATCGCTGAGGTCATCCTCTACTCCGAGGGCTTCTCCGAGGCGAAAGATATCGCGTCGAAGGTTGTCTCGCTCTACTCGCTCTCTGGTCAGCTCCTCTCGCCGCAGCAGCACTACGACTGGGGTCTCCGCGCCTTGAAGGCGGTGCTCAACACCGCTGGGAAGCTGCTACAGGCTGCGAAGAAGGAGCTGGCGGTCGGAGCAACAGGCACAGCGGAAGGAGCGAGCGACGGAGAGAAGAGCGCGAAGGCCGAGCGCATGACACCGGCGGAAGAGACCGAGATTCTGATCAAGGCCGTGCGCATCAACACGCTGTCGAAGCTCACCTTCGTGGACTCGACGCGCTTCCTCGCGCTCATTGGCGACGTCTTCCCGGGCGTCAACTCGGCGGATCTCTCGGGCGGTGCGCTCGGCGAGGCGATCCGCGACGTGATGGTGAACAAGCCGTTCTTCCTCCAAGCAGATGAACTCCAGATCCGCAAGATGCTGCAGCTCAAGGAGTCGCTCGACCAGCGCATGGGGTGCGTCGTCGTGGGGCCGTCCGGGAGCGGCAAGTCGACGGTGTGGCAGATCCTCCAGCAAGCGCTCATCAAGTGCGGGCAGCTCGTGAAGACGCACGTGATGAACCCCAAGTCGATGCCGCGCGAGCGGCTGCTCGGCCACATGGACCTCGACACCCGCGAGTGGGAGGACGGTGTGCTCACGGACGCGGCGCGGAAGGTCGTGAAGGAGCCCGAGCACGTGCGGTCGTGGATCATCTGCGACGGCGACGTGGACCCGGAGTGGATCGAGTCGCTCAACTCGGTGCTCGACGACAACCACCTGCTCACGCTGCCGAACGGCGAACGCATTAACTTCGGCCCCAACATCAACTTCATCTTCGAGACGCACGACCTACGCTTCGCGTCGCCCGCGACCATCTCGCGCATGGGCATGATCTTCCTCTCGGACGAGGACATGGACATCAAGCGGCTCGTGAGCAAGTGGCTGCTCACGCAGGCTGCGGAGCGGCGCGACGATCTGAGCAAGTGGATCGATGAACTCTTCACGAAGGCGCTCGACGAGCTCCACAAGTACGAGATGGTCGTCGAGACCACGACGGTCGGGACGATAATGAACGGTCTGAGCCACGTCGCGGCGGCGGCGACGCGCAGCGAGTTCGTGTGCGCGATGGTGCGCGGACTCGGCGCGAACTTATCGATGAGCGCGCGCACGTCGTTCGCCAAGTCGATGTTCATGATGGCGAACGAGCGGCCGCCAGACATGGGAGCGCCACTCGACTGCTACTGCCAGGGGAGCTCGTACATCGCGTTCGAGACGAAGCGCGACACGTACGGGGCCATGGACGGCAAGGTGGACCGCAAGGACGTCGCGAACTGCCGCGACGCGGTGGTTCCGACTGTGAGCGTGCAGCGCGGCCTCAAGACGATCGAGCCGTGGGTCGACAGGATGGAGCCGTTCATCCTCGTGGGACCCGAAGGCAGCGGCAAGAACATGCTCATCCGCCAGGCGTTCCGCAGCCTCAAGTCCGTGAACGTCACGGTGCTGCACTGCAACGCGCAGACGACGGCGGACCACATCATTCACAAGATCGCGCAGTGCTGCTCGCTCTTCTCAACCACCGCGGGGCGTGTGTACCGCCCGCGCGACTGCGAGCGCCTCGTGCTCTACCTCAAGGACATCAACCTGCCCAAGCCCGATCAGTACGACACGTGCATGCTCATCGCGTTCCTGCAGCAGCTCATCACGTTCAATGGCTTCTACGACCAGCACCTCGAGTTCCTTGGCATCGAGAAGATCCAGATCGTCGCATCCATGAACGCGGCGACGACCGTCGGGCGCCACCCGCTCAGCACGCGCTTCACAGCGATCGTCAAGGTCGCGTACATGGACTACCCGACGACCGAGGAGCTCATGGTCGTGTACTCGACGTT
Source organism: Globisporangium acanthophoron (assembly GCA_023334365.1). Lineage (NCBI taxonomy): Eukaryota > Oomycota > Peronosporomycetes > Pythiales > Pythiaceae > Globisporangium > Globisporangium acanthophoron. The sequence continues at coordinate 10,352 of JAASGU010000244.1, forward strand.
CCTCGAAGCGGTGTTCGACCCACAGAGCAGCAACGCGAAGCTCCCGGCGCAGTGGCGAGACGCGTCGACCCGCGACCGCCTTGCGAGGAGCATCGTCGAGGTCTACGACGCCACGAAGACCAAGTTCACCGTCGACGAGCAGCGCCACTACCTCTTCACGCCGCGCGACCTCACCAAGTGGGTCTTCTCGTTCGTGCGCTACGACCTCGAGACCGAAGACGTGCTCGACGTGCTCGCGAACGAAGCGCGCCGCCTCTTCCGCGACCGTCTCGTGGACTCGGACTCGGTCAGCAAGTTCGACGGCATCCTCAACAGCGTGCTCAAGCAGCAGTGGAAGTACGCGGCGAAGCTCCAGGACGTGTTCTTCAGCTCGCTGCACTGCCGCAAGGCTGGCGGTGGCGGCGGTGGAGCAGCAGGAGACGAAGCCAGCGCGGTCTCCGCGTCGCCGCTCTTCCGGATCCCGAGTGAGGAGTTCAGCTCTGTCGTCTCGCAAGCGATCGTGCTGTACGAACGGGAGGAGAAGGACCTGCACATGCTGCTCTTCGACGAGATTCTGGACCATCTGGCGATTGTCGAGCGCATCCTGTCGGAGCCAGGCGGCTCGATGCTGCTCGTCGGAAGCTCGGGCGTCGGCAGACGCTCTGCGACGACGCTCATCTCCTACATGCTCGGGTACACCATGTTCTCGCCGAGCCTGACGCGCAACTACGACGCAGGGAGTTTCCGCGCCGACCTCAAGAGCGTCCTGGTGAAGGCCGGCGTCGAGGGCCAGCACTACGTCTTGTACCTGGAAGACCACCACTTCACGCAGGACGCGATCCTGGAGATCACGAACTCGTTGCTGAGCTCCGGCGAAGTCCCCGGGCTGTACACGCACGAAGAGATCGAGCCGCTCATCGCGCCGCTCAAGGAGAAGATGCTCGACTCGATCGGCGCGAGCGGCACCGAGCACAAGTCGGTCTACGACTTCTTCGTCTCGCGCGTGTGCCAGTTCGTGCACGTGGTCGTGAGCATGGACTCGCGCCACCCGCAGTTCTTGCTGCGCTGCGAGAGCAACCCGGCGCTGTACACGCGGTGCGCGATCGTGTGGATGGGCGAGTGGAGCTCGCTGAGCATGAAGCGGGTGCCGGAGCTCGTGTTGACCGGCTCCGACCTTGTCGACAGCCTACCCAAGACGAACCAGCTCATCACGAGCCTGTACGAGAGCTGCCGGGAGCTCGGGGCGACGCCGCGCGAGTTCATCGGGTTCCTCGGGAGCTGGCGCAGCCTGTTCGAGTCCAAGTGCAAGCAGATCGTCCAGGAGGTGAGCCATCTCAAGAGCGGCCTGAACAAGCTCGAGGACGCGTCGACGACAGTGGACGAGCTGAGCAAGAACGCGACGGTGAAGAAGAAGGAGCTCGGGCTGGCGCAGGTGGCGGCCGACAACGCGATGAAGGAGATTCAGAACGCGCTCGACAAGGCCGCTGTGAACCGACGGGAGGTCGAGGAGCTCAAGAAGCACACGGGGAGAGCCGAGGAAGCCACGAACGCGCGCAAGAAGGAGATCGAGCGCGAACTAAGCGACATCAACCCGATCCTTCAGTCCGCCAAGGACGCGGTCGGGAACATCAAGAGCGACAACCTCAACGAAATCCGGTCGCTCAAGATGCCGCCCGAGCCGATCCACGACGTGCTCTCGGCCGTGCTCATGCTGCTCGGCATCCAGGACACGTCGTGGAACTCGATGAAGAAGTTCCTCGGCAACCGCGCCGTGAAGGACGACATCCTCAACTACGACTCGCGCCGCATCACGCCCGAGATCTTCAAGGCCGTCACGAAGCTTGTCAAAAGCAAGACGTCGTCGTTCGACCACGAGACGATCTACCGCGTGAGCGTCGCCGCAGCACCGCTCGCGACGTGGGTCAAGGCGAACCTCAAGTACTCGATGGTGCTCAACAAGATCGAGCCGCTGGAAGCCGACCTCGCGGAGGCCAAGCGCTCGCTCGAGGCGTCGCAGCAGCGGCTGCTGCAATGCGAAAAGGAGCTCGCGTCGATCGACGTCGTCGTCGCCAAGATGCGCGACGAGTTCAGCGAGAAGACGCGCGAGGCGCAGATCCTCACGATGGGGCTCGAGGCCGCGCAGTCGACGCTGAACAAGGCGCAGGGGCTGCTCGGCAAGCTCGGCGGCGAGAAGCAGCGCTGGTCCGAGCAGGTGAAGGAGCTCGACTCGCGCCTGCAGGACCTCCCAGTCCGCATGCTGCTCGCCGCCGCGTTCACGACGTTCCTGGGCAAGTGCTCGGAGGACGCGCGCGCGCGGGTGGTGCGCGAGTGGGAGAAGGAGATCCTCGAGTCCGTCCCGTCGAGTGCGAGCTCCAAGGGCTTCGACTACCGCAAGCTCCTGAGCAACGAGAGCGAGCTGCTCAAGTGGAAGGCCATGGGGCTGCCAGCCGATAACCTCTCGATGGAGAACGCTCTCATCGTGGCCAACTCGGGCGGAGACCGCTGCCCGTTCATCATCGATCCGGCCAGCGCGTGCACAACGTGGCTGCAAGCCGAGCTCGCGAAGGACACCACGCGCCCGCTCTCGACCGTGCAGTCGCAGGACGCGCGGTTCGTCAGCAACGTCGAGCAAGCCGTGCGCTTCGGCAAGACGCTCGTCGTGCTCGAGGTCGACAGTGTCGAGCCGTACGTGTACCCGCTCGTGCGCAAAGACCTCGTCCGCCAGGGTCCGCGCTTCGTCGTCGCGCTCGGCGACAAGGTGGTCGACTACAACGAGAACTTCCGCATCTACCTCGTGACGCGGAACCCGGCGCCGCCGCTCGCCCCCGACGCGCTCGCGATCGTGAACGTCGTCAACTTTACAGTTACCAAGTCCGGCCTCGAGGGCCAGCTCCTCGGCGTCACGATCCAGCACGAGCAGCCGGAGCTCGAGCAGGAGAAGAGCGAGCTGCTGCACCAGGAAGAGTCCTGCAAGATGCAGCTCGCCGCGCTCGAGAAGGAGCTCGTGGAGGCGCTCGCGACGTCCGAGGGCGACATCCTCGAGAACACGATCCTCATCGAGTCGCTCACGAAGACCAAGTCCACGAGTGCTGAGATCGAGCACGCGCTCGAGAAGTCCGCCAAGAAGTCCGAGGAGCTCGACGAGAAGCGCGACACGTACCGGCCGTTCGCGCACGAAGGCGCCAAGCTCTTCTTCCTCGTCAAGCAGCTGAGCGCCGTGAACCACATGTACCGCTTCTCGCTCGCGGCGTTCCTCGCGCTCTTCCGCGCCACGCTCGGCACCAAGATGGAGTCCGCTAGCACGAAGGACCGCATCCTGCGCCTCATCCCGATCCTCGAGCTAAAGGTGCTCATGTTCGTCGGTCGCGCGCTCTTCAAGGAGCACCGCCCGATGTTCGGCATGCACGTCGTGCACGGGATGCACCCCGAGTGCTTCGAGAAGAGCGAGTACGAGTTCTTCTGCGGCGAAGCTGTGGCGAGCGGCGAGCGAGCTGGCAGCACGGCGCTGCCGGACTGGGCGTCTCCCGAGCGGAAGGAGGCGTTCGCTCTTTTGGTCGAAACGCTGCCGCGACTCGCGCAGCAGTGCAAGTTCGAGAGCCACGATCTCTGGATCCGCTGGTCCAAGGCCATGGAGTGCGAGCAGAGCTTCCACGCCAAGTTGGACAAGTCCGGATCTGCTGGCGGCCTCTCCTCGTTCCAAAAGCTGCTCGTCGTTCAAGCGCTGCGTCCCGATCGCCTGCAGAGCGCGATCATCCAGTTCATCTGCGGCGTGATGCAGCTCAAGTCGCTCACGCCGCCGCCGCTCGACTTCAAGGACATTGCGACCGAAGAAGCGAGCAACGCGACACCCGTGCTGCTCATGACGACCGCCGGCGCGGACCCGTCCAAGGAGCTCGAGGAAGTGGCGTCTGCAGTCGTGGGTAAGAGCCACTACTTCGAAGTCGCGATGGGCGGCGGGCAGCAGGACAAGGCGCTCAGCCTGCTCAAGTCAACGGCCGAGCACGGTGAGTGGCTGTGTCTGCAGAACCTGCACCTTGTCATCGCGTGGCTGCCGACGCTCGAGAAGGAGATCAACATCCTCACGCCGCACCACAAGTTCCGTCTGTGGCTCACGACGGAGCCCCACGACGCGTTCCCGCTCGTGCTGCTGGAGCAGAGCATCAAGATCACGTTCGAGTCGCCGCCCGGGATGAAGAAGAACCTGCAGCGCACGTACGCGTCGTGGAGCCCCGAGTTCGTCGGCAGAGGCTCCGTCGCGCGCGCGCAGCTTCTCTTCCTGCTCGCGTTCTTCCACGCGCTGCTGCAGGAGCGGCGCACGTACATCCCGCAGGGCTGGACCAAGTTCTACGAGTTCTCGTTCGGCGACTTCCGCGCCGGCGCGAACGTGATGGAGCTCTCGAGCAGGACGAGCGGCGGCGGTGCGATCGACTGGCTCACGCTGCACGGGCTCATGGAGAACGCGATCTACGGCGGACGCATCGACAACCCGTACGACTTGCGCGTGCTGCGCTGCAACCTGAACGAGTACTTCAGTCCCGACCTGCTCGCCGGTCAGCGCAGCCTCATGCGCGGTGTCAAGCTGCCACAGAGCGCACGCCACGAAGACTACGTGGACCTCGTGGACCGCCTGCCGGACAGCGACACGCCCACGGTCTTCGGACTCCCGGACAACATCGAGCGCTCGATGCAGCGCACGCTCTCGGCTGAGGTCATCGCGCAGCTCAAGGCACTCTCGTCGTCGGAGGAAGCAGCGCAGAAGTTCGACCGCGAGAAGTGGCGCGCGCAGCTCGGCCCCCTCATCGACACATGGACGAAGCTCACGGCGAGCTTCCACTTGGACACCGGCGCGTCCGCGTCGGGGTCGTCTGGCGCCCCGAAGAGCCTGCTGGCGCTGGCGCCGACCGACGCGTTCGTGGCACTCGAGAACGAGTTCGCTCTCGACCTGGTGCAGCAGGTGAACAGCGCGCTCACGGGGCTCAAGAAGGTGATCTTTGGCACGGGGCTGCTCACGCCGGCGATCCAGACCGTCGCCGCCGCGCTGCTCAAGGGCGCGGTCCCGGGCGAGTGGAGCGCGCGGTGGGAGGGCAGCGAGAGCGTGGCGACGTGGCTGCGATCGCTCGCAATGCGCCGGCGCGCGCTGGGCGAGTGGCAGGCGGCGGCGGCGAACGGCAAGCTGCTCTCGCGCGGCCTCGACCTGTCGGAGCTGCTGCACCCGGGCACGTTTCTGAACGCGCTGCGGCAGCAGAGCGCGCGCGAGCTACGCTGCTCCATGGACGGCATGCAGCTGCTATCGTGCTGGGAGAGGGACAAGCTCGCGCTCGGCGAGCACGCGAAGCTCGAGTGGTTCGAGATCACGCGCCTGCTGTTGCAGGGCGCGAGCTTCGAGGGCGGGGCGCTCGTCGAGGCCGCGTCCGACGCCCACGAGCTCGCCGCCGCGCCGTCGTGCTTCGTCGCGTACGCCCGCGACGGCGCGCGGGAGCTCTATGCCAAGGAGAACTGCATCAAGGTACCGCTGTACTACGCCACGAACCGCGAGCGCGTGCTCGCGGAGATCGCCGTGCCGATCGCGGGTGACCACGCGCGCTGGGTGCTCGCGGGCGTCGCGCTCTTCCTGGGCGAGTGATCCATTAAGGAGTGCAGTATTTGCTAATAGTTGCAGTGTGCATCCTCGAATCAATTGTTGCCTTCAGAGATGGCTACACAAATACAACCTGCGACGTGGCAGCTATCTCAAGATGGCCGCACTTACAAATGTAGCCATCTCTCACTTCGGTATTCCCTGTATTTTTGCACTATATAGAGAAGCATGAAGAGAAAGACTGACAGAGCCGCATGCGCTCGTGAGCTGCTCATCGCTTGAGCGCACTCGCTGTTCGCTGCAGTGCAGGGCAGGATTAGTGAGTGGAAGAAGAGCCGACATCGAGACAAAGCGTGAAGAAGCATGGGCTGCTGTCCGTCCAAGAGCCGCGCGGAACGCGACACGCACGACACACTCGACAGTAGCATCCTCAGCACTGCAGCAGTCGCCGAGAAGCTACAGTACGCTTCTGCTGCGGAAGTAGAAGCCGCCGTGCCGCAGGACGCTGCGTCAGGCTGCTCGCCATGCAGCAGTCCACAGGGCAGCTCGATTGCACTGCTCATGGACAGCGGCAGTGGCGCGCGACTGCCCAAGTCCGATGACGACCCGACGCCGTCCAGTCCAGCGCCACCGGCAGGAGCAACAGCAGTAGCAACTGTGATGCAGCTTCAAGACAGCGAGTTCAGCGGCGCCGCTGGTCTGAATGATCACAAGACCAACAGCGCAGTCGACTTTGAGCACGAGAGCGAGATCGCTCGTCCTGCCGAGCCGACTTCAGCCGCGATGCCGCCGTTGTCATCTTCGCCGCGCAAAGCGCCAGTAAACTACGAGGAGGTGCCGATCAATTCGATGTACCACCGCATCCACGCAGTCGAAGCTGAGGCGCAGATCGAGCGGCGCCGACAAGAGCTGCGCGAAGAGGCGGAGCGGCACGAGCGCGAGATGAACGAGTTCAAGGCGAGCATGCTGCGGCCGTGAGAACGAGGAGAGACACGTGACCGACGAACGAACTCAGCCGTCCACGAGCAAGACCCAAGCCCCGCTCCTGTCGTTGTGCGCAGCGCGAAGCTCTTGCGATTCGACCTCCTTTATGAATGTAGACAGCAATGTGAACCACTCAATTCGTGTGGCGACTTGCTCTGTCATGTGGCTATTGTCTTCTAGACTTCTACAAGTGAAGCCTGAGCTTGAGTTCGAGCACTAAGCAAACGGTGGTGACAGAAGCAAGCAAGCTTTGAAGCAGATAGAGGAGCAACGCAAATATCATCTCTCTCTCTCTCACTCTCGCCTTATAACATATCAACATATCAATATGTTATAACCGACTTTTACCAGACTAGTCCTACTAAGTACGAATCGTAATTAGTAGATGTCTTGCTGTATCTCGCGCGGGTCTGTGCTGCTTCACACAACCAGCGCACGAGCTACACCTGCATCGACGTCCCTCAGGTGGTTGAGACCAACCTCTTCGAGCTACATGCAATGCTCGTCGCTCGAGGCAAACTGTCCATTTCGTCATGCCAGCTCGGTTGTGTTGATCAGTTGCCTGTAAACGAGATGTTGCTGTCCAACTCTCGGCCAGTTTGCAATGTTGCGAGCGCAGCTCTTCAGCTGTGCGGCACCCTCGTCACCATGCTTGATGACGCTGTCGTCCACCACGGCAAACTCTCTCCTCGTAGCACCGAGTTGTCGGCAGCGTAGTGTCAAACAATGGACGCACGCGTGTACTCCCAGTGTTGCGATATACATGCTCCAGCGGCGATCGCTCGCAGCGTCCAGCGGCGATCGCTCGCAGCGCTGGAGACCCACACGCACACGCGCGCTCTCTCACGCGCACACACAACACACACACAAGCGCAAAGGCGACCGCGAGCAAGTCTTCGAGCTTCGAGCCTTTGGGTCTCGCCTTGGTGGCGGAGTCCGATTTCGCGGCCCCTTTCTGCTGACGGTCAACCGAAAAAAATCGAACTCAAGAGCAAGGCAAAAAAGGCAAACACGCGGGAGCCACCCAAAAAATCGCACGCACGCCTCGCGAACTCACAACCGAGAGAGAAAACCAGCAGAGCAGCAGCAGCAAGCATGTTCGCTCTCGCGAGGTCGGCAAGAGCAGCTCCTCCAGCTCCAGCTCCCGGCTCCCACGTGTCCTGTCCTCTCGGTCGCTGCTGCGCTAGCGGCCTAGCGCTTGGTCTTCGAAAATGGTCGCTGAGAAGGCAACTCGAGCACCACGCCACCACCACCACCACCGGCGCGAAATGCTCCTGTAAACTGACGGCGCTGTGCTGGCTGTTGGCCCCATGGAGTCCACTCTGCAGCAGCAGCGTGGCATCTTCGAGACTTTTTGGCGGCTCGCTCGGCTCGCCTGGTGTTGAGTTGGCTCAGCAGCCTCCCAAATGTGTGACTTCCAATACAAACTGCGAGTCACCTTCACGAGCGAACGACAGCAGCAAAAAGCCGGGGCGTGTTGCCCGAGAACAGGTGTGTAAGGCATCGAGTCTTGCATACTGAGACCAGCTGCGTGTGTCTTCAAGCAGCAGCCACAACAACAGTTTGTGTGTGTTTGGCGGCGATGTCGGAGCGGCCACTCTTGTCACCCGACACGGCACTTTTCGGCGTGTAAGAGAGCCCGAGCTTCAGTGGAGTGTGCGGAGCAGCAGCAAACCGACGGAACGCAGCTCGCTACGACAGCACCTTTGCTGAAGCTGGCCCATCTAGCACACCTAAGCACACAAAGAGCAAATCTCTTCCTTTTCCCCGTGCCGTGAGACCAGCGCCGGAGTGACAAAATCGAGGTAGTTCTCCAATCGAGCTACCCCGATTTCGTCACTACTCGTGTTGCATTCGGAAGGAGCGCTGGCAGGGAGATGCGAGTGGAGTACGGCGCGCAGCGCCGGGGCGCGACCTCGTCGCCACTCTCGGCCTCGTCTGCGCGCGCCGTGGACCTCCACTCGAGGCTTGTCTGGAAGTTTGTATGCACACGAACTGGCCCCCAGTCTCCACACACGCCCACTTTCGCCGCGACAGCAACTCTCTCGCCAGCAGCGAGCACAGCAGCAGAGCTCATTCGGCATTTCCACCCTTCGGCGCCACACACGACGCACTGTAAAGCAGCCGCACCAGCAGCAGCACCGAGTCGCTCCCCTCAGCAAGTGTGGGAGGCAACCAGTGACGCACCCAGTAGACAGTCAGCCAGTCAGTCACCCCTACCACCACCTCGACTCGAGCGATGGCGGCCGGCATGACACTCCACCAACTCTACTCCCAGCAGCAGGCAGCGTACGACGACCACGCCGGCCACACCAACGCAGCTGCCTCTTCCTCCTCCGGGTCTACAAGCGCCGCAGCTGCCAGTAACGGCAACGGCAACGGCGGCGGCGCGCCGCCGAGCCGCCCCAAGCCCGCGGACAAGAGCTACGACGCCATGTCGCACCCGCACGCCGCGTACCAAGTGGCGCCGTCGCACTACCAGCCGCACTACACGTCCTACAGCAGCGGCAACAGCCAATTCCAGAGCAAAGGAGCGGCGGCGGCGGACGAATACGCGGCCGACCCGCTGCCCTTCGAGTACCACGGCGCGCGCAAGTACGCGGATGCGTACGCCGCCCATCACCACCACCACCATCACGCGGCGGCGGCGGCGGCCGCGTACGCGATGCCCAAGACCAGCGCGAGCAGCTACTACGCGTCGCAGCACCCGAGCGACCGCTCACACTACCACCCGGCGTCCGAGATGACGGCGCACTTCCCGCACGCGAGCCACCACGGCGGCGGCGGCGGCGGCATGTTCGCCCCGCAGCTGCCACTCACGCACTCGTTCCCGTCGCTGCTCGACCCGAAGAAGGAGGGCCCGCCGCAGTCGCAGGTGGCGACGTCGTCGTCGGGTGCGTCGACGGGCGCAGGCGACCAAACGTACGCGGCGGCGTCGGTGTCGGCGTCGTCGTCGTCGTCGGTGGCGGTCGGGCCGCAGGGCGGCGCCGCGCAGGAGGCGATGATCAAGGTCAAGACGCCGCTCAAGAGCAAGTACTGGCGCAACGGCCGGCGCAACCTCCAGTGCTTCCCGTCCTGCAAGGTGTTCGGGGACTACTCGGCGATCAAGATCGAGGACCTCAAGCAGCACGACTTCATGTGGGGCAAGTGCCGCGGCAGCATTGTGACCGAGGTGACGCTCAACAGCAACGTGTCGTTCGACGACCTCGTGATCCTCGGCCGCGTGCACTCGCTCGAGAACATCCCCGTGGCGTTCGAGGAGGCGGTGATCCGCGAGTGCATGCTCGGCCGCATGGTCGAGCCGGACGTGATGGACTCGATGAAGGACCAGTGGATCTCAGGCGAGCGCCTGCCGGACTTCGTGCAGCAGGACGGCCACACGGCGTGCTTCGAGTTCAAGCCCAAGGTGTGGAAGTACACGGAGGACATGGCGCAGGGCAAGTGCAAGCGCCGCAACGTCAAGTACTACGTGCAGTTCGAGGCGTTCGTGCTCGTGATGGCGGGCGAGCGCCGCTACTACGCGTGCATCGGCTCGGGCATGTCGACGGCGTTCGAGGTCGGCTCGAGCCGCGTGCTCGCGCGCCAGAAGCGCAAGGCGGCGAACACGTCGGACGACCTCAAGAACGGCGGGAGCCCGGCGACGGACATCGCGAGCGTGATGCAGCCGATGCACCACCACCCGCTCATGACGCCACACGGCATGATGGGGCAGCCGAGCCACCTCGGCATGGCGCCGGCGGGCATGTTCCAGTCGAGCTACCACCACCACGGCGGGCACGAGAACATGCCGCCGAACCGCGGGCTGCCGGCGTTCCCGCAGATGCACCAGGCGATGCCGCAGGACGGTCCGCACCAGGCGCCGCCAGTGACTGTGGCGGTGTCGGCGCCGGTGGTGGGCGGCAAGCGCAAGGCGAGCAGCGACCGTCCGGCGTTCCCGGCGGAGCGCGCGTCCAAGCTGCTGAAGCCCGCGGTGGCGCAGAGCGTGCCGCTGTGATCCTGTCGGGAAGTGTTGAAGATGACGATGACGATGACGAACTCTTAAGAGAGTAGCAAGCCACCCGGCACGAAGCCGAGCGACGAGGCGACGAGGAAGAAGAAGGCGGTGCCGGCGTGTGCGACTGACGAGGAGGAGGAAGGTGGTGGTGATGAGGGTGTCGACAGTTGTGGTGGAGTGAGAGTTGTTAATGAGTAGCGAGAGGCGCGGAGCCTCCACGTGTATGAGTGGAGCTCCGCCGCTGCGTCCGCCCTATTTATTCAAGTCGAATGAATGAATGAAGCGAAGCGAAGCGTACGAGGTCCCTCGTCTCCATGTCCACGTGCTCGAGGCTGGCGGCGCTTTCGCTGGATCTCCTGCTTCTTCGATTCATTCTCAGAATTATCAGATTATAAGATATGCGTGTCATCGGCGTTCTGCTGGCACTGCTGCTGTCGCCCGCCGCCACCGCCGCCGAAGAGCTCTTCGCGCGCGACGGCTTCGGGCGGCCGGTGGCCTGGTGGGCGGTGCTCAAGCTGCCGATGCACGTGCGCGACGGCGGCGGCTCGCGGCCCACGCCTTGCGACTGTGCGCCGCCCGACTGCGCGAACGCGCCGACCGCCCGCCTCGACGTGCGCGCGCGCGCCACGGGGCTCTGCTACCTGTACGCGGACGCGCGGCGGCCGGCGTTCCAGCACTTCCGCGCGCTCGGGCTCGGCTGCCTCGGCCAGGGCGGCGACGACCCGCTGAGCCACACGCTGCGGCAGCTCCACGACTCGAAGGACGAGCCCTACTGGGCGCTCTTCAACGACCAGCTCAACGGCATCGCGAGGTCTGCGGTGAACCGCTCGTCCGCGATCTGTAGCGGCGGTGACGCGTTCAGCGCGCACGCCAAGGGCGCTGTGGGCTTCCGCGCGGACTCGGGCGGCTTCTTCCTGCAGACGTCCACGCCGGACTTCCCGGACCCGACGCCTGCCGCCGGCGAGGGCTTCGTGCGCCTCGGCTGCCAGGTCGACAACAACGTGCAGTTCGCGCAGCACGCGTTCGCCATGTCGCTCGACATGACGCAGCTGGACGCGCTCGGCGACGCGCTGCAGACCGCGCGCCTCTGCTCGCGCAACTTCTACGGCGCCGCGGACGAGGAGCTCGGCGCGCTGCTTGCGAGCAAGACGCTGGCGCGCGACGGCGCGAACGCCACCGCCTTCCGCGCGCTCTACGACGCGCTGCTGAACCCGCAGTTGCCGCCAAAAGAGCACTCGGCGGCGCTCAACGTCACGCTCAAGCGGACTGACGGCGCCGCGAGCCAGAAGATGACGAAGGAGCACAGCAGCGTGTTCGTCGAGGCGGACGGCGAGTCGCTGCCTGCGCTCGACAGTCGTCTGCGGCACGAGGCTGCGCTCGGAGCTGAGGACGAAGTGGTTCGCGTGCTGGTCAAGAGTCCTCGCGCAGCGGTGCCGCCGTGGGCGCTCGTGGCCGAGAGCCTCGAGAGCGACATGAGCGTCGCAAGCTGGTGGGACAGCGGCTTCGGCGTCCCAAACGTCTGCGCGGGCGACGACTACAGCGGCGTGCTGCACGCGTTCTGCCTCGCGGACGACGCGCACGGCATGCACGTCGTGTCTGCGAACGGCACCGCGCGCTTCAACATCGAGAACCTGATCGACGCCACGTACGCTCGTCTTCTCTGCACGAGCGCACGGACTATTCGTTCGCCAAGTGGTGCTCACACGTGACTTGTTCGGGACATACTGCAGGTGGAAGATGCACAGCGACAACAAGAGCGAGGAGCTGACGTGGCACCTTGTGGGCGGCAGGACGCCCGACGGCAATCACGGTGCGCACCACGCTTGAACCTCTCGCACGCTCCTCTGACTGCTGACCATCGCTAACCTGTCGGCGTGGCGCAGCCAAGTGGGGGCTCACAAGTCCGCGGGACGGCGTGCTGGATCCGCGCCGCGCGTTCGTGACGTTCGCGGACCTCAACATGGAAGGGTTCCCGTGTTCGAGAGCATGCAACGGCTCGCAGGGCGGTCGCGGCGGCGCGTTCTTCTCGCTGCAGCTCCCGTCGCTCCACGAGAGCCTCGCCAGGGACCTCGTCTCGCGCGCGTGTCGCTGCTCGCCGGGTGCTGTGCCGCTGTCCACTCGCGTTCCGTTCGCTGGCAGTTCGGATAGCGACGCGTTCGTGGACGCGCGCACGTGTCGCTACGGCTGCTGGCGGAAGCTGATGGCGCGCTTCACGATGGAGCAGCTCCCACGGCTCTCGCCGAACGCCACGTCGTTCTGGTCAGCATGAAGCGCCGAAGAAGGAGCTCGGGTGGATGTAGGGCGAACCGATTCCTGTGCTCAAGGCACTCGCGTTGCTGCCTCACATGACTTTGTTGTTGCATGTTGGGCTTTGGTACATAGCTGCCAGCTTCGTAGCTGGTAGCTATTGATGGAGGGGGCGCAACTCGACTCCTCACACTCGCACAAGACAGCCACACCCCAGCGCGCGCCGACCCGACAGCCGAGAGCGACGAAACGATGGGGTGCATGCACTCGACGTCGGCGGCCAGCCGCTCGCGGCCGAACCTGTTCCAGCGCAACCTGTGTCTGCACCACAAGGTGCCGGCGTCCGAGGTGTACGCAAACCTAGGCGAGCTCGGCCGGGGCGCGTTCGGCGTCGTGGACCGCGTCGAACACCTCAAGACCAAGAAGCAGTTCGCGATGAAGACGCTGACGTTCGCGTCCGGCAGCAAGCGGTCCGAATTCGAGAAGGAGATCGACATCCTGCGCGGCCTGCACCACCCGAGCATCGTGCGCATGGTCGAGACGTTCGAGGACGGCAACCACTTCTACATCATCATGGAACTCGCTGCGGGTGGCACGGTGCGTGCAGATTGGCGGTGTCGAGTGTGCTCGCTGGCTGCTCGCGTCGTGCTCACTCTCGTGGCTTCATGCAGCTCCTCGACAAAGTCAAGAAGGAAGGTGCGGATTCCCACGATCGCTTCGCACTTCGTCTTCACTTGATGCACGTGAACACTCACAGCTCTAGCAACACTGCTGCTGCTGCTGCTGCGTGCTGCTCATCGGGCAACATGCAGGTAAAGAGTTCTCTGAGGACATGACGCGCGAGATCGTCACCCGACTCGCATCCGTGATCCAGTACCTGCACTCGCGCTTCATCTGTGTGCGTTCTGCTCCTTCTTGCTTCGGCACCAGCTCGCTCTCAACGGCTGTCGCTAACTCTCCCGCCACTCGGTACCAGCACCGCGACCTGAAGCTGGAGAACATCCTTGTCGAATCGCAGGAGCTCGGAGGCTGCGTCAAGCTCTGCGAGTACGGATCCGTGCTGCATGCCGAGTTTCGCGGCGCCCCCTCTGACAGCATCGCCTGCATGCTACAGCTTCGGTGCGAGCACGCTCTTCCGCATGGGCATGCACATGCACAAAGTGCTCGGCTCGGTCGTGTACATGGCGGTGCGAGCCACAGTGACGCGTACTCTCTGATGTGAACAGCTCTGGTACTGACTGCCTGCTGATCTGTGCAGCCGGAGGTTCTCGAGGGCAACTACACGCAGTCGTGTGATCTGTGGAGTCTCGGCGTGATCATGGTGCGATATGTCAATATGTGAGGACACGACTCAGTGCGAGCGAACCTCACACTTGGCTGCTTGTGGACTCGGACCTGGCAGTACATGCTGCTGAGCAACTGCACGCCATTCCACGGCGCCACCGAGGACGAGCTGATCGAGAAGATCTTCGAGGCGAAGGTCGTGTTCGACAACCCCGTGTGGGAGAACGTGTCGGCGGACGCCAAGTCGCTCATCAAGAAGCTGCTCAATGTACGGATCTCAACTGCTAGCATCGTCCATCACCACATCGCATCGCGTGAGCTCATGCGATTTTTGCGTGTGTGGCGCTCGCTTCAGTCGGATCCGGCGACCCGCTACACAGCCACGCAGGTGCTCAACCACCCGTGGGTCAAGGCTGGCTACCAGCCTGTGCCACCAGAGGTGTACGACGAGTTCGTTCCGCAGGTCAAGGCGTTCTGCCAGTACTCGCCGCTGCACCGCGCTGCGCTCGTCGCGTATGCGTTCTGCATGCCATCCAAGCACATTCGCAAGCACTCGGACGTGTACAACGAGCTCAACGTCGCGCATGTACGCGGTCTGAAGTACAGGAAGCGCTCGACGCTCGTTGGGAGCGGCGACTGACGTTGTGGTGGTTGCTGGCGACCCAGAACGGCATCTTGACGCTGCAAGAGCTTCAGAACGCGCCGGCACTCAAGCGCTTCGCTCTCGACATGGACAAAGTGTACCAAGCGTGCGTCGTTCACGCGCGAACGTGCGCGGAGTGGTAGCAAGGGCACCCAACTGACTGAGGAGTGATTGTGTGTGTGCCGATCTCGGTAGGCTCGACCAGCAGAGCGAGAACGGCGTGAACCTGCTCGAGTTCGTCGCCGCCACGTTGACCGCGGACGACGTCGCGGATGACGAGACGCTGCGCGCCGCGTTCCGCATCTTCGACCGCGATCACACGGGCGGGATCACGCACGAGAGCCTCATGGCGCTGCTCGGGAAGCACTTCGACATGGCCGCGTGCCAGGACATGGTCAAGCGCGCGGACGCCGACAAAGACGGCAAGATCGGATACGAGGACTTCGTCAGCATGGTCAAGGTAGATCCTGCCGCCTTGCGTCTCTCTCTATCAACCTCCTATGTGTCGCCTGCAGCTCACCATGCTCTTCTTGTGGAACTCGCGCCAGCTCCCGACGAAGTACAGCCGCACGCGACGATGCTCCTTCTCGGGCAGCGGGAATCCGTCTCCGAAGGTCAAACGCGCGTCTTCCGGCGGCGAGAAGCAGTATCGGCGCTCGCTCTCGGTGCGCGGCACATCGTCAGCGCAGATCGAGTCGCTTTCCAAGCCGGAGTCCACTCGAGCGAAGCGCCACAGCTCGAGCCCGTCGCAAGACATCAAGGACATCGTGGCTGCGATCCGCGCCGAAGTAGACCACCAAGAGGAAGCGGCGAAGGAAATCTCGCTCGCGTCTCGCGAGGACGCGCTCAAGAAGATCCAGGCGCTGCGCGAGGACGTCGAGCTCGCGTCGCACCACTCGCCGCACCACTCGACTCCGGACCGCTCCGCTGAGCCGAGTCAGGTGGAGATCTGCGTCGCAGAACTGACCAAGGCGACAACAGCCAACGAGTGAAGAAGGAGGAGGAAGACGAAAGAAGCGAGGAGCGACACCGAAACAGGACTTGGACTCCACTCAACATCAGAATCGATGCTGAGTGGAGTCGTGCGTGATGATGACTCTGGTGTCAATCGTGTGAGGATGTAGAGGCGTCTCTCAATGCCTCACTGCCTGCCTACGACTGTACCGACGGCGGCGCTGCTGCTGACGCAGACGCTGCTCCTGCTGCTGGAGAAGGCGACTTGTTGACCTGCACGGCTTTGAGCTTCACGAGGAACTGCAGCGCGTCAGTCCACTCTGCGCGCTTCTGCTTCTTCAGCTCCGCGCTCTCACCGTCTGCGATCTGTTCACAGACGAGAGGAGGGAGTCAGAGCCACAGGCTGATCATACTTTCATGCAAGCAAACACACCTCCAAGTCCAGCGTGCGGTTGTCGTCGTACTCGATCGAGAAGCAGAACGGCTCGCGCGCTTCTTGCTTCGCTCGCTCGAAGACCTTGGTGGCTTGCCCCAAGTGAATCCGCAAGATCGAGCGCGTCGGGATCGACGCCTTGGGGATCTGCTTGCTCACGGTGCGGTAGTTGAGGTACTCGAGGTCGGACGAGCACCAGACGAAGCGCACGTGCGGCTTGCCGTACCGACCGTACTTGACGAAGAGGCTGCCGTTCTTGAGCAGCTCCATGCGCTTCCGGATGACATCCGAGCCACTCGGTACCACTGCTGGTGGCGGTGGCTTTCCACCGCCGCCTCTGGTGTGTCCACCACCGCTGCTGTTCACGTGCGTCTCGCTCGTGTCAGCATCTCGGGTCGCATTGGCTTTGCTCGTGTTGCTGCTGGCGCCGTAGCCGTCGCTTTCGTCATGGCTGCTGCGGTGGCGCGAGCTCTCAACCGCAGACTCTTCCTTCTCGCTGTTCTTGTGCGAGCGCGAAGCCGATTCGGCCGCAGCGCCGAGGAGCAGCGCCATCGTGCTTTGCTGTCCGCCGCTCGTGCTGCTGCCTCCGTCTCGCATCACCTGCTGGCGCCGGCGCTGGCTGTCGCGATGGCTATCAGCAGTCATCTCGCTGTCTCTGTCGTTGTCGCTGTCGGACTCGCTGTCGTCTCCGAAGCCCTGAAGACTGCTATTGCTACTGCGGTCTCGAGACGAGTTCCGGTGACGCGAGGATGTCGGCGCGCGAGGGTTCCGCTTCGATGCCATCGCGCCGGAGTGCGACTTGGAGCGTGGGATCGTAGTAGTCGCAGCAGAAGACTCTGCGGCGCCGTGGCGTCGAGAGTCCTCGGTCAGCTGCTGGATCTGCGTCTTCATCTGCTCGGCCGCGTGCTTCTGCTCGTGCAAGCGCTTCTCCAAGTACTCGACGGTCTCGCTCTGCTTGGTCACCATGTCTTGCAGCTCCACGGCGGTGTTGGACGCGAAGATGATGTTGTCCTTCATGACGAGGAGGCATCCAACGGCGTGCTCGATGCCGAGCTCTCGTAGCTCCTGCACGACCTGCTGATGCAGTCGCCTCGCATCCACTCGCTCTGCAGCCTCGTCCTCGCACTCGAGTTCTTCGCGCGGCAGGTCACCCGTGAGAAGGAGGTTCTCCACGATCTCTTCGCACTTGGTCCAGTTCACTGGTCCTCCTCGAGACGTCTTGAGAGCCGCGGCTTCTGCTGCGGCGGCTGCCAGCTGCTGCTTGGTGTCTGCTTGTAGCTCCTGCCTCTCGAGCTCCCACTGCTGCTGCTGCGCCACGACAAGCTCCTTGCTCGCACGCAGATCCCGTTCGAGCTGCACGACCTTGGCTTGGAGCTCAAAGGTGGTGTGCTCGAACTCGCTGTTGGCTTTCTCAAGGGCTTCAATGCGCTTCTCCGCGTCGATCTCCGAGTTGACGGCGATGTCGACAGTCACCTGGTTGGAGACGAGCGATGCTCAGCATTCATGCGCTCTCACCACGAAGCAAGTGTGTCCAGCTGACGCACCTCTGAGCAGCGCTGCATGAAGCGGCAGCTCGAGATGGACTCGTCCACGAAGTCATT
>JAASGU010000245.1:0-28048 GCA_023334365.1 Globisporangium acanthophoron
CAACATCAAGCTGGACCTGACGCAGCCGCCGACCAGCAACCCGTTCGGCGCCGTGGAGACCCCGACGCACCTCCTCCAGCCTCTCGCCAGCCTCCCGCGCGCCACCCACACCCACACGCGGCAGACCTGGACACACGCACGGGGGATGCATCGCATGTATTGTCGTCGTCACTCGGCGCGTGGGAGAATTCGCCCTCGCCTGGCGGCGCCCGCCCCCTTCCTTCCTTCCTCCGCTTCGCCGTCCTCGCCGTCGACTCACAACATACCTTCGTTCAAATTTCTCTACAATCAGTACAACCGCACGCGCGCGGGCTGCCTCGGTCCGCGCGCATGCTTGCTTCGGCGCCGACGCTAGCGCGTCATCCTCCTCCGTCGCCCTCGCGCGATCACTTCATCATCTCCGAGCCTGGCATGTACGTGAAGCCGTCAAAGTGCGCCTGCGCGCGGTGCGTCGCACCGAGCTCCTGCGTCACCGGCGAATCGCGCGCGATCTCGCGCGTGAAGATGTTGGCGACGTTTGTCGTGTCGGCGTCGCTCGACACCACGGGCTTGAACGGCGGCTCCACCTCGCGCAGCATCAGCCGGTCCCAGTCCGTGCTCGCGAAGAACGGGTGGTCCATGATCTCCTGCGCACCAGACGGGCCGGAGCCCAGACGCTTCGCGGGGTCGCGGCGCAGCAGCTGTAACACGGCGCAAAGACAACGTCAGCACTTGCGCTCGCTCGAAACAGCTCCACGCACGACGGACGGTAAACGCACCGCAGAGAGCAGATCCTTGGCGTCCTCCGAGAACGCCTGCGTGAACACCACGTCGCGGTGCAGGATGTTGTGGAACATGCGCTTCCTGTTGCGGTCGAAGAACGGCGTCTGCACCACGTACAACAGTGTTCGTGAGCCACACAGTAGTTCGCAACATCACACTACCACGCAGCGCACATACCTGGCCGGTCATCATCTCGTACAGCAGCGTGCCGAAGCCCCACCAGTCGACAGCCTTGCCGTACGGCAGCCCCTTGAGCAGCTCCGGCGCAATGTACTCGGCCGTGCCGCAGAACGTCTTGGCGCCGTCGGGGACGTCCACGTTCTCCTTCGAGAGTCCAAAGTCCGTGAGCGCGATGAAGCCCTTGTCGTCCATGAGAATGTTCTCGAGCTTGAGGTCGCGATACGCGATGTTGAGTTCGTGCAGGTGCGCCATCGAGAGCAGGAGCTGCGCCGCGTAGAATCGCGCGCGCTTCTCCGAGAACTTGCGCGACTTGCGCAGGTGGAAGAAGAGCGAGCCGCCGTTGTAGTAGTCCATCACGAGGTACAGCTTGTCCTCGGTCTGGAACGCGTACCGCAGGCGCACGACGAACGGGTGGTCAATGTCGCGCAGGATGCGGCGCTCCGACTTGGTGTGCTCCACCTGGTTCTTCGCGAACACCGACGCCTTCTTGAGCACCTTCATCGCGTAAATCGCGTTCGGGTTGCCCGTGCCGTCCGGCACCTTCTTCCGCACGAGCATCACCTTGCCGAACGCGCCCTTGCCGATCACCTTGAGCAGGTCAAAGTCGTCCACGCTCAGCTTCGAGTTCGTCTGCTGCTGCCCGACGTTCGACTTGGAGCGGTTCCCGTTCCCGCTGCCGCCGCCGTTGCCGCCGTTGTCCGACATCTGCGTGTCCGAGCGCGCGCGCGAGTCCATTGACGACATGGACGACGTCACAGCGTCGCTCGTCGCGCGTGCCAGGCGCGGGTACGCCGGCTGCTGCGGGTTCGCCTGCCGCGGGCCCTCGGTCGCGCACTCGGTGCACACGCGCTGCGCCGTGCTTGAGCCCGGCAGGAAGAGCCGGTCGCGCGAGCACGCGTTGCACACTGCGCGCTGGCACATGCGGCAGTGGTGGCGCCGGTCGAAGAGCGTGAAGTGGAACTTGCACAGGTTGCAGTGCTTCTCGCTGCCCGGGTTGTTGAAGTTCTTGTCGCCGCGGCGCGTCGAGTTCTGGCGCTCGAGCGTGCCGACCGTCGCGGGCGCCGACTGCGGCGGCTCGGGCTGCGGGCGCTCGTCCGCGACGTACGCGTTCGCGTCGCGCACGTCGAGGAAGCGGAAGAGCGCGTCCTGGATCTTGTTGATGCAGAACGCCGTGACGTAGTAGTGGTTGGCGATCGCGCGCGGCGGGCGGCCCGCCGAGAGGCACGTGCAACCCGTGCGGTGCGGGGCGTCGCCGTCGAGCTTGGTCTGGAACGCCGCGTCGTTGCTCTCCCAGTACATTGTGCGGTGTGCGAGGATGCTCTTGACCGACTGCGAGTCGCCGTCCTCGATGCGGTGGCTCGACTCGATGAGCGCGATCGCGCCGTTGCGCCGCATGAACTGGTCGCCGCGCGACTGGAGCAGGTACTTGATCAGCACGCCGCCGTACGAGTAGCCGAGAAAGTACACGCGGCGCGCCTGCGAGGGCGCAATGTACGTGTCCCATAGCGAGTCCATGTGCTCCTCCGGGGACGCCGAGCCCGGGATCTGGAGCCGCTGCTTGCCGTCGCGCATCACGATCACGTTCTTGTTCGGGTTCGCAACGATAATCCCGTAGCCTTCGTCGAGCGCCTTGCGGAAGTACTCGAGCATCGAGCCGGCCTTGACGCCCGCGTGGAGCACGAGCCCGCGGCTCCAGAGACCCGGGAAGAGGCCCCGGCTCACAGCCACGAACACGAGCAGCTTCTTGCACGAGTCGTAATTAGCCGAGACGAACAGGTTCGCCTTCACGGGCGCGTCCGCGGACGGCAGGTACACTTCCCGGAAGCCGAGCTCGCGGCGCATCGAGTCCTGCACGTACTTGACGACGGCGTTGATGACCTCGTCCTGGTGCACGGCGATATCGGTCTCGTCCAGGCCCTTGCCCGTGGCCTTGAGATGCAGCATGCCGTCCGCGTCCATCGCGTACAGCGGGTGCTGAAAGGGCAGCGCCGCCGCAGTGCTGCCGGCGTGTGCGCGCTGCCCCGCGGTCGGCGGCCCGCGCTCGAACTCGGTGCCGTTCGCGCTCATGGTGCGCGCGTGCGCCGAGTGCGGCGGCGCCGGGGGGCCACTGTTCGAAGGGTACTTGTTCCCGTTCGCGTACTGGTTCCCCCCTCCGTACGCCGCGGCGGCGGTCGCCGGCGGCTGCGGTGGCGCGTCCGGCGCCTTTGTCTTCTTCTTGCGGCTCCAGAAGCGGAACGTCATGGGCGTGCAAGCTTGCTGCTGCGTGTGGGACACAAGGGAGCTGCGTGAGTGTGTGTGGGGAGGTGGGGGGGAGCGACCACGTGCAGAGAGAGAGGAGAGAGACGTACGCTGAGGGCGAAGGCACTTGGCGAGCGGCGTGGGCAGTCGGATGGGGAACTGGCGGCGGCGGCTTCGCTGCTGCTTTCTGGCGACTGCGGCGGCTGTTGTGGCGTTGTGTGCGAGCGCGAGTGAGGGGGGCTTTACACGAATAGTGAAAGCAAGTCAAAACTGGACGCGATACTGCGCTCAAGTCACATGGCTTACAACTCTCCCAAGCGGATATCTGGCTCTCGCCACTAGGAGGTGAAGTGGTCCACATGATACGTTAATCGATCGATCAAATTTTATCCCTTGGAAACGGATAGTGAGAAAAGCGAGGGCAGCGAACGAGAGAGGAAAAATAGGGAACACTTCTTGGCAAGCGCTGTGAGTTTGCTCGTCGAGCTGGCAAGACAGTAACAGCGTTGCGATGCAAGTAGAGGTCGGGCTCGCAGGTCGGGCTCACACAAGGGTGTTGTTCGGTCGCACAGAGTTTTGAAAAGGGAGCGAAGAAACTTCATTTTTTGATGCTTGTGTTTTTCGATCTTGGAGCTGGCTCTCTCATGAATATCAATTATGGTGACTAACTTCAGTCTAAGATGAGTTTTCCCTGGCTTGCATTTGTCATATACAGCTAAAAATAGAATCGTTTCAACACAATATTTATTGCAATGTTTTGGCAAGTGCTTGGGCAACCTTTCACATCAGCTTTCATCCTATCTACATATATCTCCTGTGCAAACAGACCGGAGAGAGCCAACTAGTTGACAACTTCCTGTTTCGCGACGACAACGAGAGCCACCTAGTTGGCACCTACATTCGTTGATAGGTATTGACATACTGCAGTGAGCGGCAGCGACTCAAAACAAATGTACTATTTTCCTTCCACTCCATTTGTATATTATAGGAAAAGATGTTTGGATATTATAGACACAGATTTTTAGTTGCTCAGCCGCACAACCCTGAAATTCGGCACCAGGTGGCGTCGTCATGATCACCAGCGTTCGAATGCGTGCACACTTGAGGGTGCACGCTTGAGCGCGCCTTCTCTCAAGCCTCAGCGTTCTGTACCCGGCTTTTCATCGCTTACAGCAGCAGCACATCGGAGCAAGTCCGTGTCGATCGCCAGTCGCCTGGCTCCGTTCAACACAGGAAACAGAACTCCGACTTCGAGCTTGGACGACAGACCTGCTCGTGCGGATGACAGCCTGTCGAGATTCGCCGCCGACGCAGGCTTGTGAGAGACACCTGCCCTCGCTGTCTCGTCGTCTCACTCGCTCTTGCAGGGCGGCGACCACAACGCGGCCACAAACAAACTCTGCGGCGTGTCTCGCGAAAGCGACAGCGGAGAACACCTCGTCTATCCAACTTTGTAGCTTCGGCCGGCGCTCGCTCGCCTGCTTCGAACATCCTTCGCAGTCGACTCGAGTGGTTTGACGATGGCACGTGTTCTGCGATGCGACGCCGGACGTGTTTGTCAGTCAACGCCACGTCAAAGGGGATGCAAGAGCCGAACACTGAAGGTACATCGACCACCAGAGCCGAGTTGCTGATCGCTGTTGCTCGCATCACTCGGTAGCAGCACCGCGCCGCGCACGTTCGATCTCAGACCGCGTTCATTCGTGAGCCGTCCGATGTCTGCCTGGTGCTCTCACTTGCTCGTGATCGACGCTTCTAACTCCGACCATCCATCCCACCGATACACAAGCAACGATGCGACCATCTGAGAAGAGCAAAGTGCGTGCGGCGTCTTCCTTCGACGCGCGCGAATCGATATGAGAGTTAGTTTGCAGTGGTAGCTGGGCGTCTTCCTTCGACGCCCGCGTTGTTTGTCTGCTTCTTAGATGCGAGTGCTGCTGCTTGGACTTGGTGCTTGCGAGAATACATAGATTCTTCACGGACGGATGGACGGACGGAGACGCACTGGTGCTGGAGGAAGTGGGATCGCTGCTGCAAGACAGCGTCATGCTCTTGTTCGCTTCACGCTTCAGGCTCCGACTCGATTCTTCGATATCGAAGTAGTGTACAGGACAGACAGCGGATGCGGGCGCTTACTTCTCCGACAGTACGCAGAGCAGCTGCGGCACCACCTCGATGCGGAACGGGCCGGGACCTGGGAACACCTCGCCGTCGACGTTGATTGGGTCTGGCACCGTCTGCTCGATCACCATTGCCTTGATCTTGAAGTAGTCCACCAGCTCGCTCTGGAGGTACGAACCCGCGAGGTAGCGCCACATGATGTCAAGCTGCTTCCCGAGCCCGCCCTTGCGCACGATGATCATGTCCATGTTCCCGTCCGACGGGTGCGCGTACTTGGTCTCAAAGTACACGTTCGACGCGCCGACAGTCGTGTACGTGTGCTCCTCCGTCCGCCACTGGTCGCCGTACCGCGCCTCGCTCGCCGGGTGGAAAATCGAGCACGAGTCGCCGCTCCACTGCTTGTTGCTGTGGCTCTCTTCGTACACGCTGCACATCTCAATGTGGTGCTGGTCCTGCGCGCTGTCGTCCGCCACGTCGTAGTAGGTCCGCAGGACCTGCTCGCCCGTCGCCGGGTCCTGCTCCGTATTGTCCGACAGCACGTACTTGAGTTTCGCCTGGTGCACGCGCGGCAGCAGCACGCCACGCTTGACCTTGAGGTACGCGTAGCGGTAGATGCCGAGCCAGCGCAGCTTCTCCGACTCCATCGCGATGTCGCCGCCGATGCCGTAGCTCACGCCGCAGCACGCGTACTCGCGGTGCGTCGTGCCGTCTTCGCGCTCGCCCTCGCACGTCACCACGTCCAGCGGCCGGATCTTGCGCTTGATGATGCAGTACACGGCCGACTCGTGCGTCGGCGTGCCCACGCCGAGCCCGAACGCGTTGTCCGTGCCGGCGCACAGCAGCGACACCGGCGTCGTCGCGACGAGGTTGCGCCACTCGCTCTCGTCGCGCGAGAAGATGCCGTTCATGAACTCGTTCACGGTGCCGTCGCCGCCCACGAACACCAGCGCCTCGTACTTCTCACGCAGGTCGAGCGCCGCCGCGATGTCGCGCGCGTGCCCGCTGTACTTGGTCTCCTCCATGTCGCACTGGATGCCCGCGAGCTCGAAGAGCGGCCGCCACTTCTGGAAGATCTGCCGCCCGCGCCGCTTGCCCGACCGCGGGTTCACCACGACCTTGATCTTGCGCGTGCACTCGAGCGGCACGCGCGCCATCCACTTGACGACCGTCTGGATCGCTTGCTGCCATCGCTCGGCCTCCTGGCGCTCCGCGAAGCGCAGCGTGAGCGTGCGGTACCTGCGCATGAGCTTCTTGTCGTGCTTGCCCCGGCCCGGGCTCATAAAGTGCACCACGAGCTCGCGGCTGCTGTCTCCGGTCTCCGTCTCGGCAGCAGCGGCGACGACGAGCGACGCGCCGAGGATGTCGTCGTTCGGGATGTGGATCTCCTTGGTCTTCTTGCGGAACACGGACGTGCGTGCGCACGTGAGCCCGTCGCGGCTGAGGACCACGCGCATGTGGCGCCACGCAGGGCCGAGCTGCACGAGCGCGGGCGCGTCGCGGCAGCACTCGCCCGGGAACTCGCGCAGGCGGAACGAGTACATCTCGCGCACGGCCTCGCGCGCCGACGCCGCCGTGGAGAAGCGGAAGCGCACGTCGCCGTTCTGGATCGCGTCCACGGCGGCGGCGCGCTGCGGGCAGCTCTGCGAGCGCACAAGCATGCGCGGGCTCGCGGACGCGGCGGCAGCAGCTGCAGGAGATGTGCTGCCGTCCCCGGACGCCGCTGTGCTGCTGTCGCTGCTGAAGTTGCGCGGGCGGCGCGCGGCGAGCGGCACGGAGATCGTGGTCGCGCGCCGCATGGGCTTGGGCGGCTTCTGGGCAGTCGGAGCCGGCGGCGCCTTGAACGCCAGCGCGGCGTCGAGCGCTTCGTCGTCGAGCTCGGGCGATACCTCGACGACCACGACGCTGCTGCTGCTGCTGGCGATGCGCTGCAGCCTTCGCTGGTTCTGCTGTTGGTTGTGGGGATGGTGGTCGTCGTCGGCGTCCTCCATGATGACGACGCTGTCCTGCGTCGCGAGGTGGTGGAGCGGCGGCGGCGCGGGCGGCGCCACGACGGCGGCAGCTGCGACCATGGAGTTGTAGTCGGTCGAGCTCACTGGCTTCAAGCGGTGTGTAGCGGGCTGTGAATCGCGAAATGAGCTTTTATTGCGCTACCTTTATTAGGTTTACTCGATAGTGAAGAAAAGCAGGTTGCACATGCATGCGACAGGAAAAATGTCGGTATGCCACCTGGTAGCTCCTTTCCTTGATGGTTCTTTGTTAGTAAACAGTGCATTGTCGACATTTAGAAACGAAAAATTACTGGTCAAAGTGATCGAACTGTCGTAAACCGCAGAAAGACGTACTGCGAATATCTATACAGTTACGCAAGCAAACGAGCGATTACGCCGCGCTCAATTGTTTCGTCGCTTGCAAAGCAACACGTTCAGCATGTCACCGACATCTCAGCAGACTCCAGCTCCTGCTCACGCTCGTTCGCGGCTGCGCGCGTTGATGGATGGATGGACGAATGGATGGCTCTCCTTCCGTTCCTCTTGTCCGTCGGTCGTCGCCGCCGCCAGCGTCCGTCCGTCCTCCCTCGATGGCTCGACAGCACCAGCGACTTTTGCTGCCACACGCGACAACCTCTTCTCGCCACCGCCGTCATCATCACTGGCACCTTTCGGCGTGATCATCAAGCGCAGCCATCTCGCTGCTGACGCTGCCGCGTCCGCCGCCACCTTCACTCTCTTGCCACCTTCTTCTTCTTCTTCTCCACCGAAGGCGACCATCTCGAACGAAAGCGCCAGCCGCACCACCGGCAGCCACTGGCACCAGCCACGTCAGCAGACCCCGTCGCCGCTGCCGCCCGCGCGGAAGCCCAGCACGATCTCCGTCTCGCGACGCGAGCGGCGCGGCGCCACGGGCACGAGCCACAGCAGCGAGAAGCCGTTCGTGCCGCACACGACGCTCAGGTGCCGCTCGAGCCGCGAGCGCGACTTGGAGCTGCGGCGGCACGAGATCTCGTCCGCGATGCGCGAGAAGAGCGGCTCGAGCTGGATGCTGTAGAGCTCCATGCCGAGCATGAGCGAGCAGAAGAGCCCGAACACGCACGCACCCGCGAGCACCCACACGCCGAGCGCGCCCGGCCGCTCGCCCTCGCCCAGCCCGCACGCGTTGCCGGAGCACAGCGCCAGCTGCGCGCCGATGAACAGCGCCGCGTGCGCGCTCGTCGCCGTCGCGTACGCGAGCAGCAGCAGGAACGCCTTATGGTTGCCGATGCCCACGCAGTTGTTCACCCACGGACTGCAGGCATCCAAGCAGCAGCAGGTACACAGTTCGTTAGTTCGTCCGCAGGTGGCGACACGCGGCGCCGCAATCCCAATGCGCCGTCATCCGCACCAGTGGTGGTCGTGCAGGATGATGCACCGCGCGCACGTGCTGCAATGCTCCGCCCTGCTCCAGTTGCCACCCACATGCATGGCCAAGTAATGTAAGGACGCACCCACCCACCCACGCAGTTCGCGCAGCTCACACTAGCAGCACGCACCGCGCCGGTCGGTAGATAGCGCACTCGTCGCAGAAGAGCAGCAGCGTGCCGTCGTCTTCGTGGCTCTCGAGCTCTGCGAGCGGGATCTCCACCTCGCACTCCTCGAACTCGTCGGGGTCGGCGTCGTCGTCGTCACCGCCCTTGTCCTCCTCTCGCTGCGCCGCCGCCGTATTCGCCGTCACGCCCGTGAGTCTCGCGGGCACCGCCCCTGGGTCCGTCGTCATCACGACCGCGTGGCACCACATGCACATGCCGAGCAGCGCCGAGAACCAGAGCCCGAGCAGCAGCCCCGCGGGCGACAGTGCGCCGAGCCAGCGCGAGACGCTCGTCCAGAGCGCCGCGAGCGCCGCCGTCATGACGCCCCACGCGAAGCCCGCGATGACGAGCCCCGGCGGGTCCCAGAGGAACCACCTCCGCCCGTGCGTCATCACCATCGTCTGGATGATAGGCGAAAATGGGACAAAATGACACACTATGTGTCGAGAGGATCTGGCGTGAGACGCTCTCGACCCGCTTGGTCGCATCCCGGGTGTGTGGGTGGGTGTGCCATGTCCAGGACGTCCATAGTGTGTATTAGCCAAAACTTGGTCGCTCTGCGTAGCTCACCGACTGCAGCCGCGGCCGCCGGCGATGCGCAGACACTGCGTGGTCTTGAAGAGCGACAGCACATTCGTCGCGGCCGCGTACAGCAGCACGAGCGCGAGCACGAGCAGCACCGCGACGCCGGCGAGCTTGCTGCGGCCGCCGTAGAAACGCAGGTGCTGGAGCTCGAGCCGCTGGCGGGGCAGCAGGAAGAGCGCGCCCATGCTCGCGAGCTGCACCCCCCAAGCGACGACGTACGTGTAGAACACGGTCCAGCGCACGGCGACCGAGTCCGCGTGCACGCGGTCGTCCGAGACGTCAAAGTACGAGTCGACCGACTTGTACGCCGAGACGCCGAGCGGGATCGCCATGTTGTGGAACGTCACGACGAGCCCGTACGTCGTGCCCTCGAAGCCCTTCTCCGCGATCTCGACGATCGGGAACGAGAAGAGCAGGAACCGCAGCGCCGACGCCGGCGACGCGAGCGCCTGCATGTACAGCCAGAAGTACTGGTTGCGCACGACGTCGAAGACCGTGCAGCCGACGTACACGAACTTGACGCCGACGATCCAGACCGTCGCCGCGCAGAACATGTGCACCCAGCTTACCTGCAGCAGGTACATCTTGGTCGCGTACAGCGCCGCCGTGTAGATCAGGCCCGAGACGAGCGACGCGAGCGCCTTCTGGAACGGCTGCACCATCGCCCAGTTCGCCTCCACGGCCACGCTCGCCGCCGAGCTGAACGACAGGCAGAACGCCGCCACGAGCTCGAACGCCAGCACCTGCCACACGGCGCGCGACTGCGCGATGCGCCACATCTCCCGGCACCGCGCGCTGAGCGGCAGCTGCGACGCCGCCGCGAGCTTGTCCTCGTGCAGCAGGAACACCGACCCAAGCAGCGGCGCGATCGCACAGAACGCCAGCACGAGCATCACTTCGTTGAATGGGAGCGACCACGAGAAGTCCCCGCCGTAGGCCTCGCTGTTCAGTGTCATACCCACGAACAGGTCTGAGACGATCATGAAGAGGCTGCGCGTCGCGTACGCGAGCGTCTGCGTCTCGCCGCGGGACCGGATCGGCTCGCGCTGCGCGACCTCAACAACCATACCGTCGGCGGCGACGTTCGCGAAGAAGTAGCCGAACGTCGCGAGCGCCATCGAGAGCACGTACGTCCAGCCGTGGCGCGGCGCGTCCGCGTTGCGCACGAGGCGCGACGAGCGGCGCGTGCCCGGCTCGAAGTACGGTTCCGGCAGCGGGAATGTGCTGAGAAACAGCAGCGCGCCGAAGCAGAGCGACCAGCCGAGTACCATGTACGACTTGCGGCGGTAGCCGCCGAGCGGGAGGCTGTCCGAGAGGATGCCGCCGAAGGTCTTAAGCGACCACGCGAAGTTGATGACCGCGGACGCCGCCTGCACCTGGTAGCTCTCCATGTTGAGGTAGTACTTGAGAAACGGCAGCAGCGTGCTGGGCAGCGCGCCGTACATGACGCCGATGCCGGCGTAGTTGAGCAACAGCCCGACCGACTTGCGCCCGAAGAGCTGCACCTTGCCACCCGCGCGCAGCGCGCCGTCGTCCTGCAGGTCGTAGAAACTGTACTCGGCGGTGCGCCGCCTGTCGAGCGGCTCGAGCGCGACGCGCACGCCGCCGCTGCTGTCCGCGACCTTGAGGCGGGCGGCGATGGGGGTCTCGAAGGTTTCGAAGGCGACGCTGTCGTCGTCACTCGCGCTCATCACGTTGTCGTCGCGCTGGTCGTCATCGAGTGGCGTCGGGATCGAGAAGAAGCCGCCTTCGCCATCGCTGGTGCTAAGCGACAGCGAAGACGGCGCCACCGGCGTCCTCGTCATCGTAGCCGCCGCGTCTTCCAGCGCCATCCGCTCTCTCGCGTCCTGCGTGGTGCTGCTGCAGCGACTTGTGTGGTCAGCAGGTGATGGGATCCACTGAGCATCTCAGTTGTCGCGTCGTTCAGTTAACGCGAATCTTGAAGCGGCGCAAATGGAGGAGACCTCGCTCGATGGCGTCGCCACGGCTGCAGCTGACGGCGCGGTAGAAGGCGAGTACGCGGCGGAGCTGTACGGCGACGGCGACGGCTACGACTTCGCTGAGCAGCAGCAGCAGCTTCCGGAAGACCCGTACGAGTATGAAGGCTACGCGTGGGATGAGGTCACCGGACAGTACTACGCCATCAATGCCGACGATCCCGATGCCACCGCGTACTACGAGGAAGGTGGTGAGGAGCTGAGTCCTATGGCAGCTGACCTCTTCGACTACGGCGCTGGGGAAGAAGACAGTGAGGCGGTTGGCGCCCTCACTGCTCTGACAGACAGCGTCGAGACGCCCGAGGGGTTCGAACGAGAGTCCGCGACCACACCGATGGACCCCGCCACTCCGTTGGACGTGCCACGATCGTCTTCATCGGGCAAGAAGCCGAAGAAGAAGGTGGCTGCATTGAGTTGATCTCACTGAAGCCGGCTCGACCGATGCTCATGTGTGTCGCGATTGCTCCTGTAGACCAAGACCAAGAGCGAACGCGTGCAGATGCGTCAGGAGATGCTGGAGAAGGAGGAAGAAGCCAAGTTACAGCAGCAACAGAGCGGTGATGCGACGCCTGTCGATGGAGCTGGTGTCGGTGCTGCCGGGAAGGTAGGCGGAGGACGAAGAACCAAGACTCCAGCCTCGCCTTCTGCGTCTCGGCATTCTGTGCCGAAGCCCACATTCATCGAGCGCGAGAAGGCAGCCATCCGCCTGCAGATCCGCAAAGCGCGGGCCATCGCACGCAAGCGCATGCCGGTCCAAGTCCGGATCCTCACACAGGTCTGTGGTACGCATGCTGCGTCTGGCTTTGTTTCTTGCGTGACGTCGATGTCTTGAGCTGCAGCCTCGCCAGCACTTGTCGCCGCTGGAGAAGTACTTCGGCTCCAGCAGCATCGACGCTGCGCTCTCGGACATCTTTTGGGCGTCTCTCAAGGGCGACCTCCGCCGCGTGCGCCACCTCGTCGAGATAGAGCACGTGAGCGTGATCGACAACAAGCTCGACCCGTGGAACGTAAGTGCACTACTAATTCTCTGCTCGCTGTAGATGCGTCAGGCAGGAGCTCACCGCCTTGCTGCATCCGATTGCTGCCACTCGCGATCTGCTCGGCAGATGCAACAAACTCCGCTTCACTGGTGAGTGCGCGCCTATCGTCCTCTCTCACTCTAACGAACGGCTTGCTCACCCTTGCGATGCCTTCCCATGGGCCAACTCACCACAACCTGCAGGGCTGCGAAAGGAGGCTCGCGAGAGGTGATCGAGTACCTCATTGGCGCTGGAGCGAGCGTGCGCTGCCTCGACGAGGTACGTTGACCTGGTGATGCTCAACCAAAGTCAGTGGCAAGTATGACGGTGCTCACACCACCCGCGTTCGCTCTCGCAGAATGGCAGCTTCCCACTGTGAGCCTCTCGAACCGATCGAGCTCACTCCAGGCATCGCACCACCTACTGACTCTTCCTGTGGCAGCCATCTCGCGTGCTGGGCTGGACACATCGACGCCGCTCTCGCACTGCTCAAGGCGGGTGACTCGCGCGACTTGTATGTCAGAGACTTCGATGTACGTGGGGTGCAACGCATGCTCGCCGGCTGCTGTGAGCCGACTGACTGCTCGATCGCCCGCTTGGCGATACTCTTGTGCGATCGTGATCGCGCAGGCAGCGCTTGCTCCGCTCGACTGGGCGAACATCCGGGGCCACACGCAGCTCTTGAAGGCGATCGAGAAGGTTCGTCGTGAGCGTGCTCGCTCTCACGTTCCAGCGGCTGTTTCCTCCCATACTGACGCCACCTGTCAACAGCTCGAGGACTCGCAGTGGCTCCCGAAGTTCGTCGATGACCTCATCCGCGGCATCATTCGCTACAAGATCAAGCTGTTCAAGCCGCCACCAAAGCCCGCGAAGCTCACGGCAGCGGCGGCCAAGGCGGAGATCAAGACAGCAGAGAACACGCAGTCTCCTGGTGCGCAAGCGACCGATGATCCGACTCCAGCAGCGTCCTCGACAGTGACACCGTCCCCTGCAGCAGAACCCACCAGTGCGTCTACAAATGCTACGAAGTAGACGCCGTGGTGCTCGGCAACCCGAAGACGCATGTAGGTAGGTATTCACACAACCAACCACGCCGACAGCTCCGAGTCGAGGTCTTACAGCAGACTCGCGTCACTCCCGCTGTTGAGGAGACCGTAGAACTTGCTGCTCGGGTCGCCCGCGAGCTCACGCGGCTTTCCAGACTCCGTCAGACGGCCGTGGTCGAACACAAGAATGCGGCTGCAGCCCATGATCGTCTGGATGCGGTGCGCCACGATGACCACTGTCGAGTCGGCGAACTCCTTCTTGATCGTCTGCGAGGCGCACAAGAGGCAGCGAGGTTAGCACGCATAATGCAGGAGAAGAGCTCTCGGTAGAGCCACACATACACACTTAGTACCTCTGCAACGAGCTGCTCGGTCTCGAGGTCGACCGACGCCGTGGCTTCGTCGATGCAAAGCACTTTCGACGGTCGAAGCAGTGCGCGCGCGATGCACAGTAGCTGGCTCTGTCCTTTGCTCAGCGTCGCGTCGCCAGACTCGATCAGTGACTCGAGTCCGCGCGCAAGTTTCGCCACCGCTGTGTCCAGTCCGCACTTCGTGAGCGCTGCCCAGAGCACATGGTCCTCGAAGCGATCCTTAGGGTCCAAGTTCGAGCGGAGTGTGCCGCTGAAGAGCACAACCTCCTGTGGGATGTACGTCAGCTTGGATCGGAGCTCGCGCAACGAGAGCGCCTCGAGGTTCACGCCGTCCACCGAGATGCTCCCGGACTTCCACACCACCGCACGGAAGATAGCGTTCAGGAACGTGCTTTTGCCCGCGCCGGTGCGTCCGCACACCCCAATCTTCTCACCAGCGCCGATTTTGCAGCTGACCCCGAACAGTGCAGTCACACTTCGGGCACTTCCGGGGACCGTGTACGACACAGTCAAGCTGTTGAACTCGATCTCTCCTTGACGGGGCCACACGCTTGACACTGACGACGCTGGCGCGGCCAAAGCTTCGCGTCGAGTCAGCAGCTTCCTGCTGTTCGACACAACCGACTCCTCGTCCGGTAGGTCCGTGTACTCCTTCACGCGCTCCACTGCGATCATCTGCTGCTCCGTGTCGATGAAGCTCCCGAGCACTGCGTTCAACTTCGAGACGATCGGCAGCGCGTACGTGAGCGTGAGACCTAGGATGCCCGGGTTGACAGCTCCCGTGATGTGAAACTCGGCCACAGCAGTGATCGCGACGAACGACGTCACGCAGACGCCGAGCATATCGAGGCGGATCCCGAACCACGCGCCAGTGTTCGCACCGAGGAACGACATTCGCTGGCTCAGATTCAGGCATCGGCCGTACGCCGCCGCGTACTCGTGCTGCAGCTTCATTGCCCGAATCACGTGCAGTCCCTCAAGCGTCTCCGTGAACATGGTCAGGATTGGCGACTGCGTGACCGAGTCGAGGCGTCGGACGTGGCGCGCCGCGGGGCGGTACCTCTGCTGCAGCCGGAAGTAGAACACGCTCAGCGGCACCAGCAGCAGCAGCACGAACTTGTTGCCATAGAAGAGAATCACGAGCGCGCCGAGAACGTCCGCGAAGTCCTTGAGGAAGATGTTGAGGATGAACGGCAGCGACTCGTCGACTGAGTACGTGTCTCCGCTCAAGCGATTCAGGATACGACCGACTGGGGTCGCATCGAAGAAGCTCAGCGATGCGCTGAAGATGGATGTCACGAGGCGCGAGTACACGCTCCTCGCGGCGCTCAGCCCGCCAAACGCGAACAAGAACGAGCGGAAGAACACGGCCGTGCAGTTCACGAACGTGATCCAGAGCAGCGTGTCAGCGAACACCCGCGGCGAGACGCTGTGCGAGTTCGTGTACACGCCGATCCACCAGTCC
The DNA here is from genome assembly GCA_023334365.1 of Globisporangium acanthophoron. Taxonomy (NCBI): domain Eukaryota; phylum Oomycota; class Peronosporomycetes; order Pythiales; family Pythiaceae; genus Globisporangium; species Globisporangium acanthophoron. Next base: position 15,347 of record JAASGU010000245.1, read on the forward strand.
AAACCGTTGCGAGACACTTGCATCACCACCACCGACAGTAGGATAGTGAGCGAGAGCGGCCAGCCGATCGACGATGCGTACGCCTTCCACACGCGGAGGTTTACCACGCCGGATTCTCGATGCTCTTCCGCGTGATCTTCGCTTTCGCTGTCGTCATGGCTGTCTTTCGATTCGGGATCGTCATCACTAGCATCAGAGACTACCTTGCTCTCGACAGTCTCAACACTGTCGTCGACCCCATCCAGATCAGCAGCGCTGCTTGACGTGCGCTGGCGTTCACGATTCGCCTCGCTGACCATCGCTTGGAGCCTGGTGGCCGATCCTGGCACAGCGAGAGCCTCGTAGGACCCGCTCTCGATGACTCCGCCGCTCTCCATCACAACCACCTCCACCTCGCGCGGAAACAGCTCGAGGAGGTGGATCGAGTGCGTCACGAGCACCACCGTCGCGCCGTCCGGGAAGAGCTGCTTGCGCTGACTCACGGAGCCAAAGCAGTTCTTCACAATCTTCGTGGCTGTTCGGGAGTCCAAGCCACTGAACGGGTCGTCCAGCAAGTACAACCCCGTGCGCTGGTAGAGTGCGCGCGCAAGGTTGATGCGCAGTCGCTGCCCGCCGCTAAAGTTGCTGCCGTTCTCGCCAACCTGCGCACGGTCGAACCGCGGCTTCTCTCTCAAGTCCTGCTCGAGCTCGCACACTTGCAAAACGAGACGGTACAGCGCTTCGTCGATCTGCTCCGCTGCGTCTTCGTCGCACAGCGTGATGTTTTGCCGCACTGAACCCTGGAACAGCCACGGTGTCTGCGGTGCGTACGCTGCACGACGTCGAAGCACGCTGAATTGTCCGCTCTGGCGCCGCATCTCGCCGAGCAACGCCAACAGGAGTGACGACTTGCCCGCGCCGACTGAGCCGCACACCACGTAATCTTGACTCTGCTGGAGGAAGAGATGCTCGATGCTCAACTCAAACGCACTTGCGCGAGACACCGACAACGGAGTTACCGCGCGCATCAAAGGTGTCTTGGTGTCCTCTTCTTCCTCATCCACATGATTGCTTTCGTCGTCGCCTTGCTGGCCCCAAGTAAAGATGCAGTCACTGATCTCCACCGCGTTCTTCAGTATCTCGTTCCCTGCGCCCGACTTGCTCGGTGGCAACGAACGCGGCGCGACGAAGGTCTCACTCTCGGCGCTCGCAAACAGGAACTCGCGGATGCGCAGCGCCGACACGCGTGCCTCCAGAAAGCCGTTGATGATCCATGGGAAGTAGTTCATGGGGAAGATGAGGCGGTCGAGCAGCGACACGGCTGTGAACGCGTTCGCCGCCGTGATGTCGTGGCCCGAGTATATCACGGCGGCGAACACCGACGTCTGCACGATCACGGGCGTTGACGCCCAGAAGAACACGCACAGTGCGTCCAGGTACTTGCGGACAGCGAGGCGACCCATTTCAAGCTGCCGGTACGCATCCATCTTCTCGAGCTGCACGTCGACCCACGCCAAGAGCTTGAGCGTCTTGATGGCTTTCAAGCTCTCGGCAGTGATGTTCACCCGCGCGTCCCGGAACTCGAGCATACTCTTCGTGACCGACTGGATCTTCCCGCCCAGCAGCGTCTGGATCGGTAGCATCACGCCGAGTACCACCACGCCCGCCACGAACGCGTACGACACTTCGCGACTAAGCAGGAAGAGCGCGATGACGATCTCGGCCGGGATCAGGAACATGTCGAACACGGTGCCAGGCATCCCCACGAGCCGACCGAGGTCCACGGAGATCAGGTTTGTGATGCGTCCGAGACCGTACCGACGCTTCGCAGACGATGAGAGCGCCAAGGACCGGTCATAGATCGCCGAGATGACCCCCGCGCGCACGCGAATGTCGAAGCGCTTCCAGGCGAGTGAGTACTGCGTGCCGGACACGGACGCGAGCACGGACCGCGCGACCATCGCGGCCGCGAGCCAGTATCCTTTCGACAGCGACGGCTCGGTCTCGTCCGCCCAGTCGAGGAACAGCTTGATCAGAACCGGGCTCGCGAGTCCGATCAGCTTGTTCAGCGTCGACCACACCGCGAAGAGCAGCACCTCGGCACCGTAGAGACGCCGCGCGACACGCAAGAACGACGGCGCGGGCGATCGCAGCTCGTGCTCGAGCGCGCGCTTGAACACGCGAGCAGCAACATCTGTCGCGTCCCTAACCGGGAGCTCCGGCACGTCGCTCACTTCGAAGCGCCGCTTGATGCCGAGCGCGATGAACGGAGAGATCCACCAGTACGCAATCCGCGAGAGGACCCCAGCGCGGTCAAACGGACTGACCGCCTGCTGTCGCGCAGAGCGAGCGAGCAGCTTCTCTTCGAGCGTATCCTCGCCTTCAGAGGCGCGCCAGTGGATCCACTTCCGTAGCACCCCGATCGCAGCGACCGCAGTCACCACCACCGCGTTCCCCACAGTGATGCGCTCCAAGTACAAAGAGGACGACAGCGCGCTTCGGTCGTCGTAGAGCACGCCCAGCAAGTCATAGATCGCAGCGAAGATCACGAGCAGTAGCACCGGCTCCGACTGCTGGTCGCGCGCTCGCGCGTGCTCCAAACTCAGCAGCGACGTGTAGAAAGCCCAAGACACCATGTTGAGCCCGCTCGTGACCAGCTGCCGCACGCCACGCCGCACTTGTCAGAGACGCCTTGGTAGTCAAATACCGCCGACCGTATCACAGGAGCAGAACGCACCAGCGCGGGCGGCACCTGCAGCGACGGACGAAGCAGCATCAGCGCCAGCGCAGCCGCCGCGAGCCCCGTCGCCACCGTCGCGAGCAGCGCGTGCAGTAAGAGCAGCACCGGCGTTTGCGTGCGTCTCAGTGGCCGCGCCGCCACAAGCTGCAGCACGCGGCGCGCGCTCGCCGCCAGCAGCAGCAGCTGCAGCACTGCAGATGCCCATCGGAGGTCCCGCGTCAGCGTCCCATACAATGCGCGGCATACACACACAAGCCTCCATAAAGACAGCGACCTTGAGCGGCGGTCGCGCGCGCGCACTGCGCCGAGGGGGCCGCGCAGTAGCTCTCCGCCCACCACATCACCCTCGAGCTTATTGAAGCCAAAGTGATGATAAGGATAAGTGGATTGCTGCTCTTGCCGTGAGAGACAGAGTAATTCGGATTTGTAGTCGGCTGTATGAATGAGAGTCGTCATCATCATCTCGGACTCAATAGCGAACGATGGAGTTCCTGCGCGAGCTGAGCGCGCGCCACGAGCGGCTCAAGAAGAAGATCCACGCCACGCGCGTGCCGCTGTCGCCCGCCGGCCAGCGGCTCATGGGCGTCGTCTACTTCTCCGTGCCGGTCGTGTGCGGCTACTTCATTATGAAGTGGACGGAGCGCCGCGCCGAGTCCAACTTCCAGCTCGAGGTCCGCAGTGGAGGGAGGGTTCTGTGCGCTACTGTAGGCTGAACGAGCGACTGACTGACTGGCTGACTGGCGGGCGCGTGGGGGGGGGTGGATGTGTGTGCAGGAGGACAAGATCCGGCACGCTGGCGGCGCCTCCGGCAAGTACGTGCAGCAGCAGAACTCGGCGCTCAAGAAGATGCTCCAAGAGAGCAGCAAGTAGAGCGTTTCAAGAGGGAAAGCGCGGCGCTAAGCGGCCCAGCGATCGCGCACTTGCTGCTCATGTCGATGCGTGTTGGTTGTGTACGGCCGACTTGTGCTCGCTGCCACCATCTCTCCATATCAACAAGCTCACTTCGCGAGCGAGACGGCGACGATGTCGCGGAAGCCCTGCGCCGCGAGCTTCTCGAGCATCTTGCGCGTGTCGCTCGCGCGGATGCCCAGGTCGTCTTCGACCTCCAGCACGCGCTGGGAGCCGTCGCGGAAAGTCGCGAGCACGCGCCGGCACGTCGTGTTCGCGCTCCAGCCCTTGCCGCCGCTGAGGTGCCACGCGTTGCGCACCATGAGCTCGAACTCGTCGTCGTGCGCGATGCCGGCGCTCAGGTCCTTGTAGTACTGCAGGAACTCGTGCCACGTGATCGTGCCGTCTTTGGTGTTCGCCTCTTCGAACACGCGCATGAACTCGAGCAGCGCATCACGCGGCAGCAGACGCCCAGCGGCTACCTCCGGATGCTGCGACGCGTCGTACAGGCGCTCGACCTCGTCGATCGTCACGAGACCGTCGCCCGACGTGTCCAAGCGTTCGAACGCCTGCTTCACGATCTTGATCCGGCGCTTCGCCATGGGTCCCTACCGACTCGCACACTCTGTCGATCAGGAGATCGGGTAGCAGGGATACACAGGCAGGCAGGTAGACAGACACGACACGACGCGAGCGATGTAGACCTACCCGAAGACCGCGCAGCAGCTCGTCCAGTGTGATCTTGCCGCTCCGGTCGGCATCGAAGGCGCGAAACACGCTCTCGAGTTCCTCGGGGTCGCTGTTGTTGATGCCGAGCTGCGCGAGTCCTTCATGGAACTCCTGCAACAGAAGCGTGCGCCGTGAGTTGGCTGGTGCCTCCACAGTGTTGGCAACATCGCCCCTTGCCAGTCCTCGCAACGAACCTCGAGTTCGAGGACGCCGTTGCCGTTCTGGTCCAGGCGCCTCAGGATCACGCCGAGCGTGCGGATCCCGTTCTTGCCGCCAGCGTCGAGGATCTTGTCGCGCACTCGCGCCAGCAGCGAGCTGCTTGTCGCTGCAGCCGCTTTTCCTCCGCGACCAAACACGCCTTGCGCGAACTCGCTGTACGAGACGACGCCGTTGAGGTCCTCGTCGAAGCGGTCGAAGAGCGCCTCGACCTCGGCTTGCACGCCGACGAAGTTGAGCCGCACCATCGCGCGGCTGAACTCGTCGAAGTCGACCACGCCCGATCCGTCGCGGTCGAAGCTCCTGAAGTGCCGCTCCAGCAGCTTCTGCTGGCTCGCGTCGTCCTTGTATCCGGACTTGACCTCGAAGACCTCGCGCAGCCTGTTCTGGAGCGTGTCCACGCGCTGCTGGAGCGTCATCACTCGCGTGTGTGGCCGAACTCTCGACGCGCTGGTGGTTGCTATTTCCGAGGCGCCCATGAGCGACCGCGTTCACGATGTGCGGACAGGGCAGGCATCGAGAACTCGCTCGCTTCTAGCGCATCACGCGCGCCGCAGACCTAACTGCTTGCTGCCAGGAGGCTAAAGGTGCTTGTGCACTCTCGCCGATGCGCTTCCTCGGTCTCTTGGTTCGAGCATCCCGGATGAAGCGCGTCGAAAGACACTCAGGCTGCGGCTCCGCTTACCACCTTGACGATCCTCGTCGGGCGATCAGGGTGGTACCGACGACGTAGAGGCGCTGTATGTTGCACACTGCTGCTTCTTCTGCTTGTTAGCATCGCGCTGGTGGACAGGAAGGTGTCAAACGGCAAGAGAGAGAGAGCGCGCGTCGAGTCGAGTGGTGACGACAATCTCGCGTTGCTTACAGCAGGAGACCCACACTGGGCGGTCAACACCTGTCGATCGCGAGCAGTTCCTCGGCGCCACATGGACGGCGGTGTTGCGCTCACTTGACAGCGATGACCCGAGTCAGAAGCTTCTCACAGTTCAAGGAGCTGGGAAGCGCTGACGCGACTCCGAGACTGCGAACATTGCCAGAAGGAGCGGCGACCACCGCGGGCGCCACAGCGTCACTACTATACGACGCCGCCACCGAGCGGGCGACCACCGTCGTGGTGTGCCGCGAAGCGAGCTAGAGCGCAAAGTGCGTGTGAGTTCACCAACAAACCGACTGTCCACTTTGTTGTCCACCTGTCACCTGCGCTTCTTTTCTGCACGCTGTCCTGGTGAAATCAAGTCGGGCTTCACACCGAGGACACAGCGCTTGCTTGCAGGCGCTGGACGACCGCCAATCTCTCTCGACCGCCGCCGCGTCTGTGAACGGCTGCTGCTCACGACGCCGTCTGATGGCGTTCCACTCGCACAACTCAACTCCTCCCACTTACAGGCAGGCACGCGGATTACTCCACCACTTGGGCTCTGGAGGTCGCCCAGCTCACATTCTCGACACATTCAGCTCCGCCGCGGAACATGCGCGTCGCTACCGCCGCCAACCCCAGCGCCATCTATGAGCCAGCAGTGGGCGGCATGAAGCGCAACCTCGACCACGTCATTCGCGCGCACTGCGCATCGCGGGCGAGCATCGAGGCAGGCGAGTCGGCCGCCGATTGCTCCATAACCACCGCCACCTCGGATCCGATCCGCCACTGCTGCCCAGAGCCCGGCTGCGACCGACAGTTCAACCGCAAGTACACGCTCGTGGAGCACCTCAAGACACACACCGGCGAGAAGCCACACGTCTGTCCCGTGCGCACGTGCAGCAAGCGCTTCAGCACGTCCGGCAACCTGGCTCGCCACAAGCGTCTCCACGGATACATCGAACCGCTGCCGTGCCCAGTCGACGGGTGCGTGTGCACGTTCCCGAGTGACAGCAAGCTCGAGAAACACATGAAGTTTCACTACGGCAACGCTGTGCTCGTGTGCGAGGTGTCTGCCTGCGGCAAGACGTTCAGCACGACGGGGAACCTGAACCGCCACATGAAGAACCACCACCCAGGCGTGGCGACACCAAGGTCCGGCGAACACCATTCCGTGTCCGAGGAAGCTACTTCGAGCACGCCAGCCAGCAGAGTCGAGCCACTGCAGACAGAACCAAGCACACAACAACACGAGAGTACCCACAGCGACATGCTAGACGAACTCGCAGCAATTCTGGACGAGGAGATCGATTTCGTCGAGTCCAGCTCGAACTTTGGCGCAGCAGTCACTGCTGCGACGGATGATGCCGCGCCCAGCATCTCTCAACCAGATAGCGTGGAGTCTCCTTCTCCGAGCCAGAAACGCCGGCGGCGAACGGTCCTGGAAGACATGGTCGGCTTCCACGTTAGTCATTTAGGATGATAATGCGATCACCACACATCCTTCCGACGTGTTCGCTCTTCCCGACTGCTGCCTCAGCTCAAGACTGACGAACGGATCGGGTTGCGCTGCCCCGAGACAAGATTACCGGGTTTGACTTTATCGTCGTCGAGAACCGCACCCAGAATCCACGGCGGGCGAGGATCCACAATGTTTGGTCCGCTGGCGATGACGACGACGAGCATCACACTGGATATGTATACCCTCTCTCTCTCAACTTCATTCGCGTCGTCACTGGTGATAGCACGCGGGACTCGGCTCACATCTCGAGGCAGGCGCCGATGCCCTCGACTCGTGTGGATCAGAGGTGATAAATTACAGGTTGATACTTCGTCCTACCGAGCTCTCGTTGACTCCATCGCGAACCTGTGTCCTGTCTTGCGTGGTCGCTGCGATCAGCACTGGAAGTTGGCGACGTGGAAGTGGATGATGTCGTCCAAGAGACTCGCGTTCGGCGGACACACAGCTGCTGGCGACGCCTCGGGCTTCGATGCCGGGTCATCGTCGTTCTGACGCGTATCGAGATGATAGTGCTGATGCTGGTTGGGATGGTAGTGCTGTTGGCCCTGCGACGGAGCGAGAGGCTGTGCACCAGAAGGCTGCACCGGTGCGTCCTCGTCGAAGATGGCAGCGAGCGAGTCGAGGATCGTATCGTGGCTCCACACACGCTCCGGGTCTCCGAACGAGTTCACATTCGCCGGGTGGATGCGCGGGAACGGAATCGCCGACGCCGCGCTGCTGCTCGAGTCTGCGTACTGCCGTTCCCGCGAGAGCGCGCGCTCTCGCGTCGAGCTGTAGAGGTCGTCTGTTGCGGTCGGACTCTGGAGCGGATGGTAGTGGTGCGGCGGCGCGGAGCTACTCCGGAGTCTGGTGCTGCTGCTGGCGGTGCTCGTGAAGCTGCTGCGGCCAGAGTCGGACTCGAACTGGTCGCCTTGCTGGTGATGGTGCTTGATGTGCCGGTTGAGATTGCCCATCGTGCTGAACGTCTTGCCGCACGTGCCAATTTTGCAGACGTGCACGGGGCTGCCGTAGTGGTACTTCATGTGCTTGTCGAGCTTGTTGTTGCTCGAGAACTTGCTCCGGCAGCCCTCGACGGGACACTGGAGCGGCTCGATGTATCCATGGAGGCGCTTGTGGCGAGACAGGTTACCAGACGTGCTGAAGCGCTTGCGGCAGCCCATCGCTGGGCACACGTGCGACTTCTCGCCCGAGTGGGTCTTCACGTGCTCGGCGAGCGAGTAGCGGCGGTTGAACTGCCGGCCGCAGTCAAGCTGCGGGCATTGGAATTGCTGCGCGGTCCCGGCCGACGCGTACTCCGTCGTTGGCGACGACGACCTGGTGGCAGAGCGGATGCTGGCGTTGTTGTTGTCGCTGGCGCCGAACAGCGGTGCCGAGTAGCTCGCGGCGAAGTTGGAGGAGGCGGTGTACACGCTGGGCACGACGCGGAGGTCGCGCGCGATCGTATCGTACGTCCAGGTCTTCACAGTCGATCTGTGGTGCTGCAGCGCGGTCGTTCCGCTCTCGAACGCGGCGGAGGTCATCGGGTTCGCGCTGTTGGTGATGTACATGCTCGGCGATCAATGGGATCAATATGATGGATCGATCGAGGTGGGGCGACCACGTGAGGTGGGCGCGGCAAGTTCCAAAGTGACTGCACGAGCAAGCTCGTTGGTTCAATGGTAAGGCGCGAGCTGCCAGGAGAAGGAGGAGGGGAGGAACGCGTCGCTCACATGACGACGAAGAGAGGGAATGATGCGAAGGATGGCAAAAGTGGACACGGATGTCACCCAAGCAACTCACTCTCGTAGCTGATACCTGCTCATACCGATCGCCACTGCTCCTCGTAACTGTGAGGCGGTACACTTTCCGCGAAGTGATTGCTGTCAAAAATGATGTTACACCTCCCCTCCTCTCTTGTCGCAACAAACACCTGCAACAAGCGTTCCCAGGGCTCTGTTTACTGCTTGCTGCTGCAAGTGGCCGTGGTGCTCGCTTGCTTGAGGGAGTGCGCGTGTGCTCGAGCGAGAGGCGTGTGGTCGGTGAATCGCTCCCCTTGGTCGGCAGCTGAGCTGCCCCCCTGAGATAAGAGGCTCTGTCAGCCACGTGCGAGTCGACGTGTGACACCAAGTCTTCTTGCTCGATGGGACTGCCTGCTTGCTGCCTGCTTGTCGGTCCTGCTTTTCAGGACGCCAACACGGTCGAGCGAGGAAGCGAGAGCGGCGGTGTGCAGGTAGGTGGCCGTAATCGCCTTTGCTTGCGCTGCACGAGATAGTTGAGTGGGCAAAGCGAGCTGGTCAAGCGCCAGCTGGCTGACAGTGACTAACTGTCGAAACATTGTCGTCACTCGGCCCGCCCACGATCATGTCCACTCAGCCTCTTACATACTCCGGTCTCGCTCGTTGACGACACCGGCGTCGCAGATGAGAGGCGCGGCTAGCCGCAGACGCAGTGTCGGTGAAGCCGCCCTTGCTCGAATCAACTGAGAGAAAAACCGAGGGCGAGAGCGTACTGCCGGCGATGGCGGCGATTACTCCCCCGAACACCCTTACGCCTTGCAAGAAGGCGGCGAACACCGTGGTACCAACAACAGCAGCAGATCTATCGCAAATCGCGTCTGGTCAAGAGCGAGCGTATATGCGGTGTCCAATCCCGAGAGCCTACTACCTGCATACATACCTGCTCTCTCTCTCTCTCTCTCTCTCTCTCTTGAGAGCCGTCGCGCTGCGAAGAGAGCGAGCCGCCATCGCCACACCACCACCACCATCGAGGCTGACAGCTCCTCTTCCTGTGAGTCCACACTTCCCTCGTTCCACTGCCCAGGCTGCCCTCGCAAAAGTGGACACGACAACGACGACGACGGCGGCGGCGGCGCAGGCAGCGAGACAGCAAACCCGGGTGCTCTTCCACTCGAGCAGCATGCATGCATGTGTGCACCGCCTTACAGCATCTTCCCTCCTCCCTCGTCTGATCGAGCGAGCGAGGCGGACTGACCTGACGGCGGATTGAGTGACGGTGTCGCGCCGTCAAGTCGGTGCAGCGTATGGTACATGTGAGTAATGGACAGGAGCTTCAGTCTCGGTCTCTCGAGGAGACCGAGACAACCGCCATCGGCTTCCACCACACAGGCGGCGGGCTGTCAGTGGACACGCGAGCGCCTTCTCTCGCACAGGGGTGTCCTACGCTGGTCGGCTGGCGAGAGCGCCTCCGCTTCAAGCAAGCTAGCAAGTTCGCACTCATCGCTCGATGGCATCGCCTGATGGTGGTGGTGGTGGTCGCGCATTTGCGTCTGTTGTGTGCAGTTGGAACGAACGCTCGCTCGCTCGCTCGAGCGTTCGCGCCACGCGGCTGTTGTTGTTGTTGTTGTTCCTCGGCTCGAGCGATGTCGTCGGGCTCTTGCCACGCGCTGAAGTCTGCTGGTGGTGAGCCGGCGCGTATCTGCCTCGCTCGCTCGCTTGCGAACCGAGCAAGCGAGCGAGCCAACGCAACCACCACGGACGGCTGCGAGCAACATGGCGTGATTTGCCGACCACGCAGACACGGCCGCGATCACGGTGCCGTGATGGTCGAGGGAGGCATGACGCGCGCCCGATGCATCACACGTCCAGTCTCGCCGATTGGAAGATAGCCGCACATGTCGCCACCCTCCGCAGCAACTCCAGCGTAGCAAGCAGTACGGAGCGGCGATTCGGGGCAGCACGCGATCAATCCGCCGCCGCGCCGCCGATCGCGATCGTCCGACCGGACCGACGAGCAAACAAGCGGCGAGTGAGTGCCCCTTTCTTCTTCCATCCACCCCTCCTCCTCCTCCTCCTCTTGGAGTGCAACGCTGTGGCTGCGCGAGTCACTGACAGCAGCGCAAGGGCAGGCCGCGCACTCACACAGCCTCGCCGCTCTTCCTTCCCTCCATCACCCACCACACCGCCACACCACAACACGAGTCACAGCAAGATCACTGCCGCCTGCAGTCACTACGAGACACCGCGCGAGCCCCGCAGGTCTGTCTCCTCCTGCGCCATTCCCACTTCTGCTCCAGAAGACACCGCAGGCGCCTTCGCTACAGACCTAAAGCACGAGAAACACCAGATGGACGCGACACAGCGAGGAGAGCGCAAGCCCAAGCACCCAGCGTCCCCCGCCGCCGCGTCGTTCCAGGACTTGCTGCTACAGCCGACAGAGGACGTGGCGAGTGGAGCCGCCACTGGCTCCGGTGCCGTGCTGCACCAGTGCCCTACGCCGAACTGCGGCCGACAGTTCAGCCGCAAGTACACGCTCACGGAGCACCTCAAGACACACACCGGCGAGAAGCCACACGTCTGTCCCGTGCGCACGTGCAGCAAGCGCTTCAGCACGTCCGGCAACCTGGCTCGCCACAAGCGCCTGCACGGCTTCATCCAGCCGCTCGAGTGTCCCGTGGAGGGCTGCGTGTGCACGTTCCCGAGCGACAACAAGCTCGAGAAACACATGAAGTTCCACTACGGTGGCCCCGTGCACGTGTGCGAGGTGCTCGGGTGCGGCAAGACGTTCAGCACGACGGGGAACCTGAACCGTCACATGAAGAACCAGCACCCGGACGTGTACAACCCGAACGCGACGCCGACCGCCGCGAACAAGAAGCGTCTCAAGAAGAGTCCCACGAGCGCCGAGGACTGGTCGCACAGCTCCGGACACGGGAACGACGAGGAAGATGAGGACGAGGAGGACGAGGACGAAGAAGTAGACGACGACGACGCAGACGAAGGAGCACAGGACAAGGAGGAGTTCGTCATGCCGATGCAACCTGAGCCTGAGCAGCATCCGGAGAAACTACAGTGGCCGCACGGAGACACCATCAAGGTGGAATCCGGTTTGCAAAGCGGTGCAGTTGAGGGCAGCGTGCCGAACGGTGCTATCGGCATGGACGACGACGAGCTGAAGCCCGACGAGATCCTCGACTCGCTCTCGTCGCTACTAGAGGACACGGGTATCTGTAAGCAGGACGCTAGGCGCTCTGTGGCAGCCGCACCAGACGCAGCGGGGACAACAGGAGCGGCAGCACCGAACCTCTTCGACGACATCATCCGCTTCCACGTCGAAGACCTCGGAGGGTACCACGCCACTGTCGAGTGAGCGCTTGTGGGAGACATAGACATCCGTCGCAGACGAAGGCCCGAGTAGCAAGTAAAGATACTAACTTATTCAGCAGGAGCTGACTTGGGTCTCGCGGGGAACACGATTATCCTTCTACTGCTGCCAACGCGGCGCGCTCGTTCAGCTCGACCTGCTCACACGCCGTCTTCGAGCTCTTCGGACCGGGTATCGAGTGCTGGGCGTAAGACTCGTGTAGTGAGTGACCAGGTCGGTTGTCCGGATTCGCTCTGACCATCTGCAGAGACCGTCTGGAGCTGCTGAACGACGCGAGTGGGGAAGAGATCGAGGAAGTCGGAACTTGTTGTCGCACGTTGGTTGAAGCGCTCAGATGGGTCCACCACGACTGACTCGATTGAGACGGAGGCGACCTCGCAAAGTGGACAGCGCTCGCCACTCCCTGACAGAAACAGGCGCCGAAGGCAACGTGGACAACCTGGACAACAACGCACACACTCATAACGAGGACCAAGCCACGCCGACGAGCTCACTTTGCAACTCGCCAACTCGGACACAGCAGCACACGATCATGAACAGCTCGCACATCATGACACTTGCGAACACGCCGACCTTCGCGCTCCAGAGCAGCCGCACTCTCCCGATGCAGCACGTTTGCCCCGTACGCACGTGCAACAAGAGCTTCAGCACGTCCGGCAACCTGTCGCGACA
>JAASGU010000246.1:0-27775 GCA_023334365.1 Globisporangium acanthophoron
ACAGATCCGAAGCAGCAGCGACCGAGCCGAGCGAAGGAGCTGAGCCCGGTCTTACGTTAGCGAAGTTCTCCTTGGTCGCACATCGAGCTGCCAGAGCGCGGGCCTCCTGTCCACTCTTTGATAGGTGCATCTTGACGAAGCGCGCGAGTCGAGCTTGCATGTTCTCCACGACCATATTGTGTGCGTCGACCGCCATCGAATCTGCGAGCGACTCGATACTGGCGATGTAGTGGTCGGTTCCAAGAGCTGCAGGTGCGTACGCCACTCTGGAGCTGTCGTCGTGACCACCTTCGTTCGCCAGAACACTGTGTCGGCGACGCACGGACATGTCGATCGTGTTCTGAAGGTCTTGGTTTTGACACCGCCTTGTGGTCAACACGCGATTCATAACCGCAATGCAGCACCGACGAAAGTACGTCTTGTCGAGTGCAGGCAAGTCGTCTCCGCGCTCGAGCAGTAGCAGCACGTGGAGGTTAGACAAGTGCGTTGCTTCCACGTGGATCTGCTTCAGCAGCACCACTCGGCGCTCCAGCTCGTCACGGACCGGACCCGAGGCAAAGTGGCTCTGCCAGCGCAGCTGGACCGACGCTCGAACTCGCTCTGCTGGTTCGCCGCCCTCTCCGCTTTACCCTCCGCTTGAATCCCCTGGCGGCCTCCGCTGTGTCGTGCCGATGCCGCCGGTTTTCTTCTTCGGGATCACGGTCAGCTTCACCTTTGTCGTCCGTGTCGTAGCCCGTGTCATGGCGTCAGCACTGGAATGTGTATGCCTGCCGACGGGTGGCGGCACCACAGAGAAGGGGAAGCTCCTCCCGAGCGCAAGTTGGAGTTGCGAGAGGTGGTGTTCACATGTGGCGCATTGCACGCAATGTCATCCGCACGAGGAGCGAGATCGGCAAGCGCCTGTGGTCGCTGTGCGCTCGACTTCGAGCATTCGCCAACTTGCTTCCTGTAGCGCAGCTCAAACCACCACCACCAGGACAGGACACCGGCTGCGGCGCAAGTGCCAGATGACGAGATGAAGATTTCGGCGCTCGGTCTGGTCTGCGCGCTACTCCTCGAGCTGCTGAGCGTGCCGATCGCTCAGGTTGGTGTACACCACACTTCAAATGACTTTTTGGCTCATTCATTTCATATTCCCCATTGTGCTGCTGCCAGAAGCTGACCACTATGGCGCGCGTCCTGGTCGGGCTGCTCGCGGTATGCGCCGCCGTCGAGTCCGCAGCTCTCGACTCCACTGCCGCCGCCGTCGCGATATGGCCGCGCGAAGCCGCTGGGACACTCGCATCCGTGCGCGCCGCAGGTTTGTCGCCAGCACGTGCGCCGTCCGAAGCCGAGCTACCAAACACAACACTCGCAAGATGCCTTAACCAACTTCCAAACGCTTTGGTGAACTCGCTTGCCCTGACGCAGATGGCGCTGTACAGGTCTCAGCAGCCGACGGCAGCTTCTTCGGTACGACAACCGCGTCTCGGAGCGTCCATGCAACGGTGCGAGCGAGCGCCAACTTGTTGCGACTATGAGCACTTGCCCTTACACATTCGCCACCTATTCGACGCAGACCGCTCTCCACCCACTCGTCAACAGTATCGACGTACGCACTGCTCCGCGTTATAGATCATGAGCATGACTATTGCAGAAGCAGCTCACGAGTGCTGTACGAACACCCAGGTCGCGTGGATTCCTCCGGTCAAGACTGAGAGCTCGACCTTCGACATCGTGTTCGCGCAGTCACCGCGGCTGTTGGCGCCGCACTCGGCGGGACTTCATGTACGCGTGACGCCTGTCGCTGCGTCCGCTGCCGAGTTCGCGAACGAGACCAACCACGAGTCGATCGAGGCGAATGTGCGGCGCGTGCTGCAGGAGACGTTCCCGACTGCGGGTGTGCTCCCGTCCTTCCAGCAAGGTGTGTGTATGCGCGCATGCTGCGTGCCAATTGCGTGTCTCCCCATTCGACTGAGCCGTTGCTTCGGTTCTTGGACACTGACACTTGTGCTGTGCATGCGTGGACGGAGAAGGGTTCCTGGCGAAGAGTCTGTGCCACTTCCGCGCATGGAGCAGTGCGGATCCGCTGCGTGAGGCGCTGGACCCGGTCACGCCGTCGCTCTGCTTGTCGTCTGCGTTTTCCTACCCGGATGTTGACACTGACAAGCCAGCGGTCTCGCAAGTGTCGAGACTGCCAGTATTCGCAAGCGTCGAAACTGCGCGTGATGAAGATCCTCCAGCTAGCCAGGAGTCTGCGATTGAACAGCACTTCGGACGCAGCGTGGTGGATTTCCGTGTCGAGACTCGTCTGGTGCAGGTGGCGATCGCGCGTGAGCATGACGCACCTCGGCTATCAGTTGACATCCTGGAAGCCTGGACAGCGGATGGAGAGGACGGCTCGCTGTCTTGGCGTCCGGGTCACTCGGAGGAGGCAGACGCTAGTGCGCGTCGTCTTCTTGTGGTCTCATCGATCCAGCAAGGAGGCGTCAACTACGTTTCGTATCCTGACGGAGAGACAGGTTCCCAGACTCTGGCGCGCCACACTTCAGGACTCCTGTCTTCCACACCCGTGAATGTGTCGGCCATCGGCGAAGGGTTCCACCGCCGTGTTGCAATCGACGTGGATGCGAGAGGCATTGTAGCGAGCGGGTGTGATCCCGCAGCAAGCAGAGTGTTGGTGCGCGTTCCGCTCTCGCACGAGGTGTACGCGGATCTGGACGAGCTGAGGGTACGTTCTTGCAGTGGGGGGGGTTGCGAGTTGTGCGAGCAGATTGCAGTGGACTGAATGCGCGCTCTGGCTTGACGTGGGTATCAGCGAATGGAGCGCTTCGGTGAGTTCCGGCTGCTCGCGTTCGCGAAGCACATCGAGATCGAGCGGCCGTCTCCGGTCTCGTCGCAGCACTCGATCGCGCTCGAGTTCCCCGTCGTCAGCGGCGTGTGAGTGCTGGTGTTCTTCGGGTTGACTTTGGCGTCCACTCGCTCACGGTTGCTGTGGCTACAATTCCGTGGCTCCCTTCCAGATCACCAGCGCCATCGAGCGAGAGCGAGGCGCTCCTGCACATGGAGTTCCCCGTCCACTTCCGCTACCAAGCGCCGTCGAGAAGCGAGCTGTACCGACCCGCGTCGGTCGTCGCGCCAGAGCTGTTCCTGTACTGCGCCGCCGCCGCCGCACCAGTAGCAGCGACGCACGAGCAACATCCAGCTGCAGCAACCTCAACAGAGACGTCGCAGGAAGTGGCCGACGCCGTCGCAACTCAGCATTTCCAGGTATGTATCCATTGCTGTAGGTACTGTACCCATATGCTCTCCTCCGAGAGAGAAGATCATGCTTCTCGGTTCTGACACGCGTGTGTTGCATGAACACGAAGATGCTTGGGCAGTGGATTTCGAGCTTCTCACCTTGGTCTTCGTCTCAAGCGCCTCTCGATTTTTCGGTGTCGGCGCGCCGCTGGCAGCGTCTGAGCGCCACGCACGTACTCGCGATGCGCGACGTGGCGACTCCGGTCGGGTTCCTGCCGAGCGGGCCGCTCGTGAGTCTCGCGACGCTCTCGGTCGCGAGCGCCGGCGCGCTGCTGCTCGTGCTCGTTGCAGTCTCCTCGAGCCGAGAGCAGCAGCACGCAATCCACCGCTCGAACTGGAGGCCGAAGCAGCAGCGAGCCGAGTGATCAAGATCAGGAGAGCCTTGAGGCTCACAGAGAGACAAATCACCTTGCGCGTCCAGGCTATGACCTTCAACTTCCATTTCTCATGATCGCCGATGGCCACTCTGCACGTGTCACAGACTCACCGCCGCCGCGCCAAATGCCCGCCTTGCACACGCACGCAGGACGTCGGTCATTCGCCATTTGGCAGCAAGCCCCGCAAGCAGCTCAAGCAGCAGCAAGCAACAAGCAACAAGCACCTCAAAGCAACACAAGCTACACCCTGGAAGAGATGGACCTGTCACCCGCGGAGGCGATCGAGAAGGTGCTCGGCGCCGGCATGGACGCCGACTTCGAGGAGCTCTGGCTGTGCGTCAAGAACTCCGTGAACGCGCGCACAGAGCAGGACCAGTGGACGGCGCTCATGGTGGCGTGCGGCTCGCCGCTCGACACGGGCGAGTTCATCCGCAACATGATCCTGGCTGGCGCGGACGTCGCGGCAGTGGACTGCGACGGCTGGACGGCGCTGCACTGGAGCGCGTTCCACGGGCGACCGGATGCGGCTGCCGCGGTGCTCGAGAATGCGCCGGCGCACAAGGTCGCCGAGGTGCTCGACGTGCGCGCGGTGGACAGCCGCCTGGCGGTCGAGGTCGCGCGCGCCGAGGGCCACATCGCCGTGGAAGCCATCATCACCAAGTTCGCGAGCATCCTGGCGACGCAGGCGCTGAGCGACGCTGCGTCGTCGTCTTCCTCTTCCGGCGCGTCTGCAGACGAGGAGCCGGAGGAGCCGGTGGCCGAGGAGGACGAGCTGCATCTTGAGGAGGAGGAGATGGCGTAGACACACTAGAGAGCATAGTATTCAATCCATTCATTCACATTGTACACGCCGCACGTGCGCGCTCGTTGCGTGTGTGTGTGTGTGTCGGCTGCTACCGAATATACATGCTACTGGCGCTGCTCCTGCTGCTCGCCTCGAGCAGCCGCAGCGCCAGCGTCGCGTGGTCCAGCACGGACGCCGTGTAGCAGTGCAGGCGGCGCGTCTGCAGGTCGCGCGTGATCGGCGTCGGCGGGAACGACTCGGGCGTGACCACCCCCACGAAGCCGTCCTCACCCTCGTCGTCGCCGCCGCATGGCGCTGGGCTGCACGCCACCGTGACGCGGAAGAGGTTGAGTGGGATGGACGAGTGCATCATCCGGCGCATGCGCCGCGTCAGCTCCGCCGCGACCGGCGACTCCTGCTCCATGTACTCGACCGCCCACCCGGGCTCGAACGGCTCGCTCTCGCCGACGCGCACGGCGCTCGCGGAAGCTGTGCCTGTAGCAGCATCGCGGTCGTGAGGACGAGCGTCGTAATAGTCGTCGTCGTCGCGATGACACGCGTCGTCGTCTGCAGCGCTGCTGTCGTCTGCGAGCTGCCGCTGCGTAGCGAACGGCCGTCGATACCGCTGCTGCGGCTGGTAGTGGCTCTCGTCCGAGAGGTCGATGGGCGACGTGCACGGCGTTTGCGTCGCGCGGCTGCGCGTGGCGAAGAACAGGCTGCGGATGCCGCCGTAGATGTGCTGGTAGAGCCGCTTCGCGAGCGTCTTCTCGCGCTCCTGCAGCAGCTCGTGCTCGCCGGTCTCCTCCCTGTCCTGCTCCCCCTGCTCGCTGCAGATCTGGATCGAGACGCGCGGCTCGGCTGCGGTCGTGTTGCCCACACAGCCACTGATACAGCAGGCGCGGGCGCCGCTGCTCACTGGCAGCGGCGGTTCCGCGTCGCCGTCGTCGATCTCCTTCTCGAGCAGCGACAGCCAGAAGCTCGTGAACTGCGCGTCCGCGAGCGCTACAACGGACGCCGCCACGCGCTCGAGCGACGCGACCGCGTACGCCGGTAGCTGCATCTGCAGGTGGAAGTACCAGCGCAGCACGGCGCGGGCGAGGCTCTGGGCTTGCGCGCGCTCGAGCTGGTAGAAGACGAACGCGAGCGCGCGCAGCACGGAGCGCTCGACCGCTGTGAGCAGCGCCATCGCGCGCGACTCGCCGCCGCCGCCGCCTCCCGTCTCCCCTGCCTCGTCGCACGCCGTGCCGGTGCTCTGGTGCAGCGCGTCGACATCACCGTCATAGGCGGCTGGTGGTGGTGGTGGTGCTGTCATCGTTGGTCCGTCCGTCCGGTGCGAAACTGGAGCTGAAGCAGCGAGCGAACAGTGTTTTTCTGTGTGTTGTTGTGTGTGGCTCTCTCTCTCCCACTCGCCGCCGTGGAGTCACTCGCTGGAAGCAAGGCGCCGGGTCCGCAATGGCGGCACCGCAAGTGCCTGATGCTCGGACGGCTCCGAGGTGCGATCCAAGCAGCAAGATCGCGAGGGCGTTGTTGTGGTTGGTACCAGCAAACTCGAAACATCGTACGCGGGATCTTCTGGACGGTGTCACACGGGCTCGCGCAGGTCGACCATCGAATCCAAGACGATTAGTACTTCATGCAACAGATCTTTCGAATCCATGGCGACTAGCGAGCGCTTCATGCAGCAGCAGCAGCAGCCTGGTGCGTAAGCAGGAGACGGCACAGTTGACGAACACCAGGGGTTCGCAGGAGGAGACATCAGGTAGATCAGCAAGTCCCTCATGCTGCTGCTAAGAGGTGGTTCGAGCTACAACTGCGCCAGACACAGAGCTCTTGGAGACCATCTCGGTGTCGTGATGCTGCAAGTCGGAGCCTGACGATCTTGTCTCCCGACACGGGCAAACTCGCCAGCACGACAGCAGCAACAGCGCACCTCGGATCTGCACGATGGCATCGGCGCTGCACGCGACCAAGGTGGCGCTTGCGGCGATGGTCAAGCAGGGCGAGGGCGGGCAGGTCGTGCTCGTGAGCTCGGGGCTCGCGCTCATCTCCTGGATCGGCTACTCGCAGTACTCGGGCTCCAAGTACGCCACGCGCGGCATCGCCGACGCGCTGCGCAACGAGCTCAAGGCGTACAATATCCGCGTGAGCATCTTCTACCCGGGCAACATCGACTCCCCCGGGCTCGTCGAGGAGGAGAAGACCAAGCCGGAGGAGACGCGGACCATCGAGGGCATCACAGAGCTCACGCACTCGGACACCATGGCGCAGTCGCTCATCAACGGCATCAGCGACGGCCAGTACAACATCACGAACGAGATCATGATCTTCTTCCTGCGCGTGATCGCCAACGGCGTGGCTCCGCGCCGCAACATCCATGATGCTCTCAGAAGAAGAAGGCGCAGAAAGTTGGTGAGTCAAGTCTGTCCGCATCGCAAGAAGTAGATGCAGCAAGCAGCACACTCTGTCGGACTAACTTGGTCAACTGAGAACGACGAATACATTGTTAGTGCTGCCACAGAGCCCTCGAGCACCTGCTTGGGTCGCGGCTGCGGTTGCGACTGCAGCGACAGAGAACCCATTTCATTGATACAGACCCGATAGCGGAGGGAGACGCGTCCGCCACCAACAGGATTGGAAGATACCGTCGACGACGACGACGACGGCGACGATGGGAAGACGGAGACGCCGCCTCTGCTCACACTCGGCTCTTCAGCTGCAGGGCTTTCTCGAGCTCCAGCATTCGCCGCTTGAGCATCTCGTTCTCGTCCATCAGGCTTCGGATCGTGCCCTCGAACTTGCGCGTCTTCTCCTTGTTCCTCGTCGCCATCTTGATAATGCGCTCGCGCAGTTGCTGCTCCCTGTAAACGAACATGTCACCCGCATCCGACGCCAACCACCTCTATCAGCTCCGACCAAGAACGAGCACAGCGCCATACAGTACACACACTCGGGATCTGAAAGTTCGCATACGCCGAACACTCAATGAAAAGAGCGCATGGACGTACATGGATGTGCTCTTCCCGCCCGGGTTGTGCCATAACCGGATGTGCTTCTTCAGGCTCTTCGGGCTGCAGAACGTCTTGGAGCACGTCGGGTGCTCGCACGCGTACGGGTTGCCCTCCGCGTGGATCTTGAGGTGGAACTCTGCAGCAGCAGCAGGCACGCGCGCGGCAACCAGCGCAACGAATAGCACAAGTGTCAGTAGCACGCAGATGTGCGTCAAATGCCGCCGTCGCCTGCCGCACGCACCTAAATAGTCTTTTCCTTTGAAGCTCTTGGAGCAGCCCGAGTACGTGCACTTGAACGGCTTGTCGCGCGAGTGCGTCTGCAGGTGTCTGTGTAAAGGCGACGATGCTGGTGAGCTTGCATCCATCGCAGCCTCGCCCGCCAGAGTCAGCGTACCGCGTCATCGCCGACTTCTCCGCGAACGACTTGTCGCAGTCTGGATACGTGCACGGGAACGGCTTCTCGCCCGTGTGCACGCGAATGTGGCTGCGCACACGCACCATCAAGCTGCCGTGAGTACTACTGAACACTACGACACCCGAGCACCGCCACCACCATACGCCACCACTCGCGAGGGCCGCACCGGATGAGCGCCCATTTCGAGTCGAAGCTCTTGCCGCAGTCCGCCAGCTCGCATACGTGGCGCTTGGGCTGCCACTTGTCATCTCGAGAGGACGACGTTGACGAACCGGTTGGTGACGCCGCCGCGTCGTCCATGAGGTTGCCGTCCGGGTCGCTAGGGTAATGGTGATGGTGGTGGTGGTGGTGGCTGAGCTCTTCGCCGAACGCGAACGCCGTTGCAGACTCCGCGCTGTGCTGCTGCTGCTGCTGCTGTTGGAGGTGGTGGAGCATGGGCTCCGCCAGCAAGTGCAGCGCCGCCGCCGGACCTGCAGCGCCAATGTCACCACCTGCAGGGTGCTCCATGCTCTGTGCGTTCTTTATCAATCTGAAAGTGGGACGAGATCGATTTTCGACTCAAGCGTGTCAACTAAACGCTTTTTACGGCGTAATTACATTTCGTCATTGCGTAAAAACCAACTTATCTTGCAGTCTTCGACTGTCGAGTTTATTAGTCCGGAGCAAACTAAATTAGCGGACTAAGACACCCCACAGAAAGTATACTTTAATCAGCATAAACACCCACAGGCGTTAGAAACCATTAGTGAAGTAGCAAAGGTATCACTGTTCTCCCAATTATTGCGTGTACAGTGAATCATCGATTTTAGCACTACGGATTTTGTTATCTCGTGGATGTATGATTAAAGCATACTTTTCGTGAGACATTAACCGACTTGAAGGTTAACCACGGGATTTAATAGGGTTATTTCATTGTTTTGTCGAGTGTACACTGTTAAAGTAATAGTTAAACTGATACGCAGACACAAATATTTAATCCGATCAATGTTGCACCAATAGCCCATCTTAATTCATCGTGAAGCAGTGTGAACACTTGTGTTCACTTTGAGCTACGAACCCTCTTGTTGACAACGCCTTGTCCTACTTGGAGAAGCTCAAGGTTGTGCTCTGAGGTGTTTCTCGGTGAGTATAAACCGAGTGTAGAAGTATTAGGAACTGCTATAAACTGGTCGATCCAGTTCATTTTGGAGTCTTCAAACAATTTTGTACCAAAACATCCAAAGCCAGGGCTTAATACCTCCAATACCACATGCTAGTTTCTTATTGTCCAATGGAAGTATACAATGTTGAATGGTCAATCCTATTCATCCGTTGAACACTTCCAACATTGAATAATACGAAAATGAAGTAATTACATTTTATATTGCTCATATGCTGCATATTTTTACAATTATGGACAACATGAACCATTATTAAATAAGAATTTATTGTTCAGTCGAACACTTGAGCTGTTGGCTCCTGGTGTAACTCCTTTCAAATAAAATGGGTATCCACGCTCGCTTTTCGTTTTCAGATCAACTCGTAGAGCTGTTGACTACATTGATGACTCAAGTGTTTGCATCGACGGTGCTACTCCTTTCTAATAGGGTGGGTATCCATGCTTGCGATCATATCAACATCCCAATTACACTTGCTGTTTATTTTCGTTGAGGATATATATTATGTATACTTCCTCGTCCAAATTGACTGAAAAACGGGTGTGATCATGAGATTGATAAACCCGATACATTTGTCCACACATTATTTGAAATCCCTGCGCCTGGAGACACTGCTACACGTCATACATAAGCTAAATAAGGCATGATTGTGGATTTCACTGTCGATGCATGATTGGGTGACCAAGTCCACTGTGATCATCCAATCGAGTTATATTCTTAACCTTTTACTGCTTGGAGAGAGTGCTTAAAGGCTAAAGAGAATGACCAGTACGCAAACCGTCTCGAACAGAACTATCGATCGCTGAACGCGGTCCCATCCATAGACGTGCACCAGTTTTCGCGCATTGAAGTGACGTTAGAGACCCTTGGAATAGCGATGTGGTTTTCAACACTGGCTGTGTACGGAGGTCATTGGGAGGTGATACTCACAGACGAGGAGAAGGATAAATCCGCGTTCATCACGCAGCGGGGGGTGTTCCAGCTCTGCAGGATGTCTTTCAGCTTGGTCAATGCGCCTGTCACATATCAGCGAGTCACGGATTGCGTGCTTCGCCGACTACTCAGAGAATGTTGCATGGTGTATCTGGACAATGTCGTCGTGTACTCGCGTGGGTCGCAGGATCGAGCAGCCCTTTGTCGCCGTGGCGATGGTGCTGATCGAGTAACGAGAGAGAGGCTAACACTTCGTTAATCTAGCATCGTATTTCCGCCCTTCTAATCACTATATGTAGTCGAGTGGCTCCAAAGACGAAGTCGCGACGTGCAGTGGCAGTTTAAAGGCAGGCAGCGTGAGACGTTTGAGGACTTGAGGCGAGTGATCGCGAGGGAATCGGTGCTGGCGAACCCTCTCTTTGATCTTCCGTCTGTGCTGAGCATGGACGAGTCCATTATTAGTTGTGGCACCTCCAGCATGAAAGACCATGGCGACGGACTGCGACCGATCGCTTTCATCATCAAAACAACAACAATCAGCCGCAGAAGTACTGCATTATGAAACTGGAGTGCCTGGATGCGCTCTCGGTTATTCAGAGTATTCGGCCCTACCAGTATGGCCACCAGTTCCAGATCATCACGAACCATACTGATCTATGGTGGCTAATAAGGGTGACGGAGTTGGTGGGCTGCCTGCATCGGTGGCCCCTTGCCCTGGAACCTCTATCCATGAATATACAAGTACAGCTATAACAATAAAACGATTATAAACGATCTGTATATTCGTATGAACACAATTGACAGGAGTGAATATATATAGCCACGAGCATCGTTACCGTAACTTGTTCTTCAGCTCGTCATGAATAGGTAAATTGTTGTTGATTTGCTCAACAGCCAAATTGATCAGCAGGATGTGCAGGATTTGTTTCCAGATCGCTAGCGATTGCTTCTGTCTGTAGAGCGTCTTGAGCAGCCGACAAACGAAACTGCCATTTTCACCACGTACCCAGGCAGTTATCCCACATACTCTTTGCGAGATCGTCATACAAAACACTGATGTGACGTCGTTTTGCAGGATACACTAATTACACTTCGGCGCACAGTAGATCGCGACGATTGTCACGACCCTGGTGCTCGCGTGACTTCGATAACGTGGCAGAATGCTGGTTAAAGCGCGGCAGATGAGTTCCGCACGGTGCGTCCTGGCAACGCCGTCGAATACCATCCATTTGAGATGCATCAGTTCGTGCTTGGGTCTCATGGCCTAGGCGCTGTCAGCGATGGTGCAGACGGTAAAGCCGCGCCTGACCACCATCAGGATCTCGGTGACGACCATAGTTCATCGTTGAAACGAACACAGTCAAAAGTGGTTGTCATGCTATCAACTTATCACGTCTCTACATCAGCCCGTCACGACGCTCGCATCTCGACAGATGTCACCAAATACATTGCGATGTCTAACGTGTTGTGCGCAGGCGACGAGGAATTGGAAAGTGATTGGTCTTAGCTTCTCCGCTGCGCTCTGTTTCTTGGTCTCTCTTACGTAAGTCACTACGAGGACCAACGCTCTTACACGCGCAGACTTGATCTTGATAGGCACAAGTGCAACAAGTCAGAGCACTGGACCTAACTATGATGAACTGCAAGTGGCATCAAACCACACTCATGTGAGGCGGGTGACGCGCACCAGCTGCAACATAACGAGTGTCTTGTCGCTCGGATGAGCAACAAGACCAACCTCATTGACGCACCTCCGACATCGAAGAACAGAGGCTTTCCGCACAGACACCGGAGGTGCTCGATCAAGTACTGACGCACGGTGTCTGGCGAGACCGTGATGCCAAACTCGCGAGCGGATGCGCGAGACGTGGTGGACCGTGTCTGTGCGAGCGATAAGAGCTTGCTGTGCAGATAAATGGGATGTAGGTAGAAACTAAGTGCTGTCTGCACAAACAGGAAGCTACAACAGTGAGAGCGTGCTCAAGCCAAAAGCCTGTAGCTCACGTGTCTCTGTCGTGAACACAATGAGTGAACGAGCGGAATGGCTGAGTGCGGAGGTCATGACGCCGCATTATCAAGATCCTGATCTTCCTGCATTCAAGCGAGAGCTTCCACCGCAAGGAGAAGCGCTACGCTGAATCTAACCGACCAGCGCTGCTCCACGACATCAAAGCGAAGAAAAGAAAGCTGCGCATGCGCAACAAAGAACTGCAGGCCAGCCTTGAAGACAAGGAGTAGCTGCGTAGCCGATCGGCAGAGGATTGGGTATGAAAATGTAGACCTCGAGGTCGAAGCAGTGCTCGAGAGGAGCCAAGTGGCAGGTCCTGAACGCTCTTGCGTGCCACGCAGTTGTACATGTAGAGGTTCACTGACGCCTCACGCTTTATCTGACCCCAGCAAGTAAATGGAGACGATGGTGATCGAGACGAAGGGGAGCTAACTTACATACATTCGCTGACGGAGAGGAGGGCTTCTAACGATGCTGAGGCGGCGGGTCGATCCTTCCTGCTCGCGCTTTACCGCGCCATGTCCTGTAGCTCCCGGCCGATAAGATACCGCTCGTTCCGGATCGACTCGCACACGTCCGCCATCCACCGTGACAGGTACGCGTGCGACCGCAGCAGACCGATGCCCACGCCGATGCCCAGCGCCGCCACGCCGAACGCGCTGTTCTTGACGCGCAGTGACTCGCACGACAGCACGAGCAGCGCCATCTCGGACGCGACCGTCGGCGCCACGACCATCACCGCCAGGAACACCACGACGGGCTTCAGCACCTTCTCCTGGAAAAAATGCACGTCGAAGCACCGGTCCTGGATGTTGTCGCGGCGGAGGCGGACGTCGTCGTTCTCGTGCACCGTCACGTGGAACATGAGTTGGCGGAACGACTTGCGGAGGCATGACACAAAGTCGTCCGGGTCGGCCGCGTTCGCGTTCGCTGGTGGATGCTGCTGGTGCTCGTCAAAGTCGTCGTCGTCGTCGTCATCGTCCAGCTCATCGTCGTCCAAGTCGTCCAGGTCGTCCAGGTCGTCGTCGCCGTCGTCCACCATCATCAGGTCGACGAAGTTGCCCTGTTGCTGCTCCTCTTCGTGGCGGTGGTCGTGGCGGTGGTCGTGGCGATGACGCCGTCGGTTTGTTTTCATGCGGAAGCAGCACAGCAGCCACGCCGCGAGGTTGAACACCAAGAAGCCCATCCAGAACGTCTCCATCCACGTGCTCTGCGCGACCGGGAAGCTCGCGGCCAAGAGGTACCCCGTGATCAGCGGACACACGAACCCCCACCCGACGACGCCCGTGATCGCATTCCCAGGCGACATATTCTTCACGCCGTAGCCGCGCTCCACGAGCTGTGCCTCCACTTGATCCTCCGCCATCGTCAGCACGCTCAGCGCGTTCACGCTGTTCACAATGTACCACGTGATCTGCACGCCCGCCGCCATGACGAGCGGGTCGTGCGCGATCCCCGTCACCCGCTCGAACGGACCCATGCTCATCCGGCCGAGGAACAGCGTGCCGAACACGAACGACCCGATCACGGTCACGCACACGAGCCAGCAGAACACCAGCAGACCGGCAAGGCGCACGTGCAGGTGCAGTGGCGTCCGGCGCGGGAGCAGGTCGTACTCCATCGGCTGCGGATCCTCCAGTCCTTCCTCCGGCCACGGCAAGTACCGGTGCCCGGCGACAAGGAGCTGCGCGGGCGGCATCTGCGCGCGCGGGTGGAAGTGCAGCGGCGGCGGCGGGAGTACGTGGATCTGCGGCATGCGGTCGCTGCCCGGTCCGCGCGCGTTCATGTCGATGCGCGGGAGTAGGTACTCCGACAGCCCGAGGTGCTTGCTCGCAAACTTGATCGCGACGTGCTGGAACTTGCCAATGTCGTTCTTCGCGTGCTCGAGCACGCCGAGCACCACGAGGTGGACCCCCAGCAGCTCCAACGGAACTTGGATCTCGGCGCACAAGTGCTGGAAACGGAGCGAGAGCGGGAAGAACGACGGCGCCACCACGGACGCCGCGCGAATCGGCAGGTGCACCAGCACCAGCAGCAGCGCCGAGTAGATCACGAGCGAGAGGATCATGCGGCGCGCGTGCTTGACGCACTTCTCGCTCAACAGCGTGCGCAGCAGGTCCGGATGGTCTTCTTGCGGGCGAATGACCTTCGCCAGGATGTCGGGATGCACCACCTCGCGCAGCTGGAGCACCGATACCGTCACGAAGAGCATGAACGTGATCCCGAGCACCCAGTGCACCATGAGCGAGCCGACCATGTTCTGCATGCAGAATGTGATTCGCGCCTGCGCGGTCACGTCGAAGAGGTGCAGCGTCGCGAAGTCGATGCCGATGCCGAGAATGATCGGCAGCACCACCATCTTGAGCAGCAGCAGGGTCGTCACCTTGACGATCGCCGTCAGGCAACGCAGCGCCCACAGCAGCCCGCCCATGAGCGGACGGTGGATATACGACGACGCTGTCGTCACCATGAACCGCCACAGAATGATCGTCAAGCAGATCGACGCGTACCCCGCCATGCACGTGCACAGGTCGACCAGCTGCAGGCAGTCGCCGTTCTTCCTCGCATCGTCGACTGCCTGCTGGAGCATCTTGATCGTGAACGCGCCGATCGGCAAGTCTTCCGTTGCGTCCCGAGCGAACGCGCTCGCGAAAGGGAGCGCGTCAAACGGGATCGCGGCGAGGATCTTCCCACCCGCCGATAGCAGCGTGCTTCCGAGCGTGTACGGGATGAACGCGAACAGCCCCAAGTACGCGCCGTTGAACGCGAGCAGCCACGACACGTTTCGGAACAGCACCACGAAGTCGCCGCGCAGCCCGAGCAGCTCGTCCACCGCGATGTTGATCTCCATGTGCTCAAAGTCGTCGTCCCAGTCGTTCGCGTTCTGCTGCCGGTTGCGCGGGTTTCGCTGACCGCGTGGTGCCTCCGGTGCTGCCGCTGCTGCTGCTGGCGCCGCCTGTCGGTTGTTGTTGTTGTTGTTGGTGTTGTTGTTGTTATTGTTGTTGTTCGGCAGGTTCCCTCGTACGACAGCAGCATCTTGCGCGCGCCGACGGCGCAGCTCGTTCGGCGGTCGCTGCGCCGCCTGAATCTCGGCCATCACGGCTTCGATCGGGTGCGGGAGGAGCGCGTCTCGGAACGGGTTGTCCGGGTCGCGCGCAGGGTTCTCGGCCCACTCGTCCTCGTCCGACGAGTCGTCCGAGTCCTGCTCCGCCAGGTTCCCGAGGCGCCGCGGGCCGTGCATCTGCGCGAACGGTGCGTCGAGCTGCGGGTCCCGGTCGTTGCGACCTGCCGCCATCGCCGCGTTGTTGTTGTTGTTGTTGTTGTGGCGCACAAACGGCTGCTGCTGCACGGGCCGGTCCTCCGCCGCGTCGGCGTCGATGTGGTCCAAGTTGAAGCGCAGAAAGTCCGCGAAGGACATGAGCGCGAGGAAGGAGAAGACGATGGTCACGACGAGGATGATGCCAGCGAAGATGTCGGCGACCACATGCGCCTGGTCGAAGCGCTCGGAGAAGTTGACGTTGACCATCGCCGAGGCGCGCAGCAGCCACATGCGGTAGAGCCAGCTCGTGCACCAGGGCGCGAGCCCGAGCCAGAGCACCACGACCAGCAGCGCGCGGAACGCGAACGGCAGCCACTTGAGCCCGAGGATGCGCGCGACCGTCGCGAAGAGCTCCGACCAGGGCAGCACGTCCGGCGCGCCGGCGTCGTACAGCGGCTTGAACTCGAACTTGTGGCCGCAGAGCTCGCAGAACGCCTTGCCCGAGTGCTCGAGCCACTGCTCCAGGCAGTCCGAGTGCGTGTACCGGATGCTGCCGCTGCACTTGCACGGCTCGAAGAGGCGCCGGTCGGGCTCCTGCTCGCATGGCCGTCGCAGTCAGCATCTGCGCCATCACTCCCCATGCATTGCTTCTACCTTCTACTAACGCACCGCTTCGCCGCGGCACACGCGACACTCGGGCTCCTCGTCCTCCTCCTCGTCCGCTGCCGCGGCCTTCACGTCGCTGCCATCACCTCCGGCGCTCTCCTCTCGCGGCGCAGCGCTGCTGCTGCTGCTACCGAAAAGCGCGTCGCCGCCATTGGCGGCCACTGCAGCGTCCATCGCGCCGCGCTCCGCCATCGCCGCTGTACTTTCTTTCCCTCTCTCGTGCGCGCGGCCTGGGCGTCTGCGATCTGCTAGTAGTAGTGGGGAGCGCTCGGGCGGCGACCGGCGCGAGCTGCTGCGGCGACCTCCGCGATGATCGCCTTCTCTGCGTTTGTGTGTGAGAGCATGGTGGCAGGCGAGCGAAAGGGAGGGGGTGCTAAAAGCAGCGACGTTGGACTTTACAGCATAGAAATGGGTCGAACATGTCGAAAGACGGTTTCGAGAATTTGTGTTTTTTAGATATTCAGAAAAACATCAAGGAAAGGTGTGCTTTTTTTCTTAAATATGGCAAATGGTCTCACCATGACGACACCCTGGATCGCTCCGATGAACAGCGCGCCGTTCATGACGGCCATGCTGCTCATACTGCGGCCAAATGCCTTCAGTTTGCTCATCGCGAGAGAGCTAGCGACTCGAAATCGCACGCAACTCGCCTTGTGATGATGGACACAGCATGAGAACCGAGTTCTCTTGCTCTCTCTCTCTCTCTCTCTTCGCCTCGCTGGTGCTGTCAACCAATACTGTATACATACCGTCCTCTCCACCTCGGTGCTCCACTCCTCACACACACCATCCTCGCTCGACCTTCCTTCCGCTAGCTACAGACTGGCTGAACGATCGATCGACCGATCGACCGACCGGCCGATTCCGCCTCCTCCGCGCCACATTCGCCTTCTTCTACTCGTCCTTGATCTCGTCCTTGACTTTGCCGCCTTTCTTCGCCTTCTTCTTCTTCGGCGTCTTGCTCTCGTCCTCGTCGCTCGAGAGCCCGTCGCGCGGGATCTCCGCCCAGCCGCCCGCCGGCACCAGCTCCGGCTTGCGCGCGTGGCGCTTGATGTACTTGTTCATCGAGAACATCGTGACCGAGTCGCGCTGGAACACCTGCCGTAATGTGTCGTCCAGCACGATCGTGCGCTTGTCCGCCGGGTCTTGCAGCTCGTGCGCGTGGATGTAGTTCCACAGCGCCTTGACGATCTGCGGGCGCGACATGCGGTCGCTGCCCACGACTGTGGCGAGCTCCGGCGAGAGCGCGAGCTCCGTGTTGAACGGGTTCGCGCGCTTCGGCTTCGCCGCGTCCTCGTTCTCGTCGTCGTCGTCGTGCGCGGCCGGCTGCTTCTTCTTGCGCTTCGCCGGCGCCGCCTTCTTCTTCGCGGGCTTCGCTTCCGTGTCCTCGTCGCTCGACACGCCGTCGCGGTGGATGTCCGCCCAGCCGTTCGGTGGCAGGTCCTCGGGCTTGCGCACGTGGCGCTTCACGTACTTGTTCATGGAGAACATGGTAACCGAGTCCCGCTGGAAGACGCTCCGCAGCTTCGCGTCGAGGATGATGTGGCGCTTGTTGGTCGGGTCCTGGAGCTCGTGCTCGCGGATGTACTCCCAGAGCGCCTTGACGATCTGTGGCCGCGCCATCGAGTCGCTGCCCACGACGCTCGCGAGCTCGGGCGAGAGCGACAGCTCCATGTTGAACGCGTTCGACGACGACTTCTTGTCGCCGTCAGCGGGTGCCGCGCGCTTGCGCTTCACCGGCGCCTTCTTCTTGGCCGCGGGGGACGCGGCGGCCGTTTTCTTCGCCTTCTTCTTGGGCGGGCGGCGGCGCTCGTCGTCGTCGTCGCTGGGTTCTGGCTCGTCGTCGTCGTCGTCGTCGCCTTCGTCGTCCTCGTCGTCCTCGTCCTCGCCCTGCTGCTGGTTCTGCTGCTCGATGAGCTCGAGGATCGTCGCGTTGATCGTGTCCTTGTAGTGCGACAGGTCCATGTGGAACTGCGCCTCGAGCTGCTTGCGGATCATGCGGCGCGAGAGCTGCTCCAGGTCGGCGTCCTGCAGGATGCCGCGGATCGCGTCCGTCAGCTGCGCCTCGTCCACCATCGGGAGCGACGTGTCACTGCCAATGCCGAGCTCCAGCTCCAGCCCCATGCCGCTGTCGTTCATGTCTCGTTATGCGCGCGTCGTCGCCGCCGCCGTCGTCGCGCTGGCGGTGGTGCTGCCGGCAGCGGGGGTCTCTCTCTGTCTCGCTCGCTCACTGGTATAACAAGCAAGCGTAAATGGCCAGAGGCGACTTCGTTCGATTAGGCTTTTTCACCTAGTTATCAACTAATAGCCAGGCGACTTCGTTCTATCAGGTCTTTATGCTCAGTTTCATCAAAGCAGACATGATGAACTCCCTCGATTTAAGCACTATGAAGCTACTCGGGAGGTTTCACAAGTCGAGTCTAAATCTGCCTTATCTATTGGACTTCCAGCCTGTGGCGATGCCGACGTAGCTGCCGCCGCCGCCGCCGTCGCCGCCCACTTGCGCCGCGATGATGAGGAACGGCCCGCCGCTCGCGGCACTGCGGGAGGCGCCGGTTCCCAGCAGTAGCAGCAACACCCGCGCGGAGAGTCCGCAGGGGCCGCCGGTCTCGAGCGTCCCGCGGCTGCGACCGCACGACGCCCACGTGGTGCTGCAGCTGCTCGAGGAGATCCAGCGGCTTGCGGCGCCCGGGCAGGTGCTCGCGACCGAGAGCCCGCGACTAAGCGCAGCCGCGAAGCTCTACCTTGACACGCGCGACACGTTCGAGGCCATCGAGCAGAAGGTCGAGGAGCACTTGCCGGAGCGCCCCAAGCTCCTGCGCAAGCTCAGCATGCACGACAGCGCCGACCGCGACAGCCTTGGCAGGCCCAGTGCGAGAGGGTCACCGCGCGCCGGGGCTACTGCTGTTGCAGCTGTTCATACAGCGGATCCGATGGCGGACGACACCGTGATCGACCGCATCCAGGACATGTTCCGGTACCTCGGCGAGCAGCTCGGACCCGCGATCCTCCTCGAGCTCACGCGCCGCAAGCTCTCGGTGCCGGCGATCCTGCACTACGCGCGGTTCCTGCCCGCCGACTGCCAGTGGGAAGCCTACAAGCGCGCGCGCGCGGAGCAGGTCGCGCTCGCGTACGCGTCCGAACAGCAGCGGATGCCCGAGACGCATGTGCTCAAGCACCATGCCGAGTTCATCAAGGAGCACATCCGACGAGACGTCGACACAGTGTGTCTCTTCGCGGCCGACGGGACGCTCTCGACGATCTTCGGGGACGACGTCAAGGCGGACAAGGAGCACGTCGCGGACAAGTTCGAGGCGCTCGTGACGGACGTGTACAGCTCGTACCTGCGGTCGATCATCGACGCGCAGATGGAGCACTTGACGCGGGTCTCGGACCACTGGCAGCAGCAAATGGCGGCGTCCCGCACGCCGGAGCCGCCATTCGCGCAGTACTTCGCGCGCGCCCGCAAGTACCGCTCGAAGGCCAACATCTTCTCCAAGTGCATGTTCACGCTCGAAGACCGTCTCGCGGGTCTCCCGCCGCTGCTTCCTGGCCAGGCGCTCCACATCTTCGTCGCCGACCTGCAGCACCTCGGGCTCTGGTGGCAAAAGCTGGCGTTGTCCGTGACCGAGCGAGACGTCTCGACGGTGCACACGGACGAGCGCCGAGGCATCGCCGGGCGCGTCGAGTCGCTGGACGGCCACATCTACCTGCCGATCGCGGCGGACAGCAGCAGCGACACGACGCGACGGCAGTGGAAAACCGAGGCGCTGGCCAAGTGGGTCGGCCAGTCCGTGCTCGTGAACAACGGGAAGGACTCGCTGTGGCTCGAGGTGCGCGTGAAGGACGTGGACGAGAAGAAGTGCAAGCTCGAGCTCAAGAAGTCGCTCGAGCGGTGCCCGGACCTCGGGAGCTGGGAGCAGTTCCTCGCGCTCGACGAGTGGGTGGCGATCCGGGACCTCCGGTTCCTGCCGGTACCGCTGAACCCGAGCTTCCGCTTCCACATGGGGCGCAAGTTCCGCGACGTGCTCGACGTCATCCAGTCCGTCGTCGTTGAGGTCAGCTCAATCTTCCCGAACGACGAGCTGAATCGGAAAGTGGCGAACGCGCTGTGGCGCTCCGTCGAGCCGTCCGTGAGCAAGGGCGAGCACATCTACGCCCGGTATCTGCGCTCGACGCTGAACCAGGACGTGCTGCCGAGGAGAATCGTACACACGCGGCGCGAGCGGTCGTCGTCGGCCAACGCGTCATCGTCGGTTCGGAATCTCGTCGCTGCGTTCGAGAACTCGGCGTTCGGCTCTGGTGCTGGATCGCTGAGCCCTCCGACGCTCAGCCCACCGGCATCGGGCGTCACTGTGTCTGGCGCACGAGGCGTACCAAGCGGCAACCTAGTTGCTGGAGGACACTTTGACGGCCACGGGCGCTATTATCGCCAGCAAGCGCCGATGCGCGCGACGCCGAGCGGACTCTCGCTTTCTGTGTTCGAGAAGTTGGCGCACCACCTGCTGGAAGAGACAGAAGTCGTCGGCGTGTGCTTGCAAGCGAGCAACTTGGCGCTCAGCCGAGCGTTCGTGCAGGTGTTCCACGAACGGATAACCAAGCTCCTGCGCAGTCTGCAGGCGCGGTTTGAGCGAGAGGAGACGAGCAGACTCGAGTTCGTTCTCGCTGAGTACGCCAACTCGTGCCTCTTCCTGTACGTCTGGCGCATTTGCCGGCACGAGCTTGACACGGTGCCGCGACTCGCTCGTAGCAAGAAAGACAGCAGCAACATGCACATCGAGTGGCTCGACCGGACGTTCGAGCGGATGGACAAGCTGATCCTCGACATCCTCCATCAGCAACTCCACTTTGCGCACCGCGCGTTCTTCCACGAGTGCTCGTGCTACTTTCTCCCAGGGATCTACGAGCAGGCGTGGGGGGCGAGCAAGCCCTGGTTTGGGAACTCGCGCTGCACATACGGCGTCCAGTTCTTCATCACGAGACTACAGCGCCTGATGGAGTACACCTGTGACAAGCTGCTCCCGATGTACGAGCGCGCGCTCGCCGTGCACGACAAGCTCCATGACCTGACCATGTGGATGCTCCTCGACGCGTTGCCGTGCCTCGCGAGTTCGTACGAGGCTCTCGTCGTGTCGCGAGCTCGAGCTGTGCAGTGGAAGATGGACATCGTGTACCTCGTCTGCGGAACGCACAAGCTCCTGCGCTTGCTGGATCGAATGGTCACACCGAGGATCGCCGCGGCCGACGACAAGAGCAAACGAAGGCGTACGTGGACGGTGGCGTTGTTCCTCTCTTCGTGCTCTGGACTGAGTGATGTTGCCAAGGACTGTGAGCTGACGGCTTGCTTGATGCCCTCTAAATGCAGCGGCGGCGGAAGTGCGCGCGATCTGCCTTCGGCTTCTCGCGTGCGTCGCGATCCGCTCGGGGCCAGCAGAGATCGTCCTCGACGCTGTCACGAAGAAGATCGAGTCCAGGGTGTTCGAGCAGCAGATCGACGCCACCGCCGAACTCGAGCTCCACGTCAACGCGATCATGACCTCGCTGAGCCTCGACTCGACGGTCGCGTCGGCTGGCGAGCATGAGGTGCTCAGAGCTCAATGCTCCGATAGTGCTGCCAGCACTGGCCATTGCTCACGAATGCTGTGTGTATATGCGGCCCATGCAGGACGAAAGCGCTGAGTGGAACGCGCATTCGATCTTCGGCGCCATGGACCTCCGAAAGCTCGGGAATGTCACGCTGAACGTGAGTGTGGGCGCGTTGGTCATCTCGGTGCTTGTCTCGGTGTGCTTCGGTGAGACTGACGCGTGGTGTTCTTCGTGCCATTCCAGTGGGCATCTCTCATATCGCGCTGCAGCCTCCCGAAGAGTGACCTGATCGCAGCGGTCGAGAAACGGTCCGAGCTTGGGAACTGGGACTTCCCGGTGCTTTCCGAGCTCGAGAAGAAGCACCGCGAGGCGCTTCAGAGTGTACGAGCTGCTTCATTCGCTCACAACTTTTAGTTCCAGTTGGTTGCTGGTCCTCTGACGCTTGTGTTTGCTTGCTTGACGGCCATGTTGTTCAGTTTCTGCAGCTCGTCAGAGCCGAGGGAACGAAAGCGAACGAAGTCGCGTCTTGTCGACGCGAGGACGACGAAGAGGACTCTCTGGGTCGAAGCAGAAATGCGAGTCCCGCTCCGACGACAACGCTGGAGCGAGACGTTCAAGCGGTGCAGGTCCACAGACAACTGAGCAGCGAAACACGCTTGCAAGACAGGATCACCGAGCGGGAGGAGCCGACCGCAGAAGGGGAGGCCGCCACTCCGAGAGACTCGTCATCGTCTGCGACTCGCACCAGCGAAACAAAGTTGACCGAGCAGGACAGCACACCCAGCACGACTCCGAGAGTCCACACAATAGAGAACTGAACGCACCGAAAGAGGCTCCGCTGCTGTGTCTGTGTACGGATGCTGAGCTGAAGGCCATGGTCGGCACGTCCAATCTTCGGAGAAGGTCTGATCCGATCTTCTATTCTCGATTCTAAGACTGAGCATTCTGACTCTCGCTCATCTCGCGCTCACCTCGCGTCCACCGCCTTCATTCACTTGAAGAAAGGCCTGCCTGCCGAGGAGCAGCATGAAGAGCGGTCGCTGGACGCGATACGGTGTCGCCGCCTGCATCACAGCTGGTAAGTTTGGCTTCGCTTTGGATGGCAATGTTGTTGTTGTCGATGACCAGCAAGTGACACCTCAAGCTGATCTCTTGCATGAATAGCGCTCGTCAAGGTCGGGAGTGCGCAGTGGACGCAGCTTTGGAGCGCCAGTAGCGCGAGCCTGCTCCACCAGCCCGACAGGCGAGCCGCGCATGCGATGGTTGCATTCCAGGATGCAGTGTACATCTACGGAGGAATCGGAGACGGCGGATCCGGCAGCGACAAGGAGTTCGAGGACACGTGGAGGTTCGACCTGCTGGCGCACGAGTGGACGCAGGTGGTGCCGGATTCGGCCGTCAAGCCGCAGCACCGATTCCACCACACGGGGGTGCTGCACTCGAACAGCACCGTCGACGAACTCGTTGTCTTCGGAGGGCTCTCGATAGGGAGCGACGACAGTTCACTGCCCGACGCCGCGACGAACCAACTCCCGATCACCCAGTACAACGATGTCTGGCGTCTGAAACTCTCGAACAGTGCCAGCTCGCTCGAGTGGGTCAAGGACCCGGTGTCGGACAGCATAGCCCCGACTCCGAGATCGGAAGCTGGTGCCGTGATCCACAACGACCAGATGCTCATCTTCGGCGGCATCGCGTACGACAGCAACGTCGACAGCACTCCGGCAGACAACAACGAGCTCTGGAGCTACAACCTCAGCAGCTGCACGTGGACGCAGCTCACGCCAGTGGGAAGTGCACGCCCGTCCAAACGCTTCTCCCACTCGGTCAGCCTCGTGAAGGACAACGATGGCGCAGCGCATCTCGTCGTATTCAGCGGGCGGCGTCTGGAGCTCTCGTCCTGGACGCTGCTGGACGACACGTGGTTGTACGTGATCGGACAGAACCAGTGGATCCCGGTGGCAACGCCGTCGTCAGTCGCGCGAGCATACACGTCGATGGTGTCGGTGAACCCGATGGAGACGTGGTTCTTCGGAGGCTACTACAAGCCCACCCAGGGACCGAACGGCTACGTCTATGACGACGTCGTGTCCGGGAAGCTGGCGTTGACCCGACTCGGGAATAGCACCACCGATGGCTCGCCTGCTGCTGTGGGCACGGATGTCATCAACCCGAATCCCAGTCGCCTCACGCCGCAGTCGCTCACGGTCGCGAACGCGGTCGTGTCGGCGTCCGTGAAGATGTACCTCAGCATCCCGAACGCGCAAGCGGCGTCTCCGCTGCTGCGCTACAACCACCGAGCGGCAGTTTGGAGGAACTGCATGGTGATCCACGGAGGCAGCTACCAGACCCAGCGCGGCGACGTCTGGATCTTCAACACCACGAGCCCAAACATGCGCGAGGAATCGGCCGCAGCGCTGCCGATGGACGTCGAGACACTCGTGTACGTGTTGGGTGGCTTCATCGTGACGATCGTCACGATTCTCATGATCCTGCTCGTCCGGTGGCGCCGCATCGACCGACAACACGTGAGTGTCCGTGCTTGCACCTTGGTGTCCCTCTTGGAGAGGAAATCGACCTCTAACTTTGTGCTGGCGCTTCAGATGGAGACGGCTCGCCGTCGCGGAGACACTGGGAGTGCGCGAGGAGTGTCCCAGGAGCGCCTCGAGCAGCTCGAGATCACCAAGTACAAGTGTCCTCCGAAAGAGAAAGATAACGAGCCGTCGTCCGCCGAGGAAGTCTGCCCGATCTGCTTGGTGCGTGAGCGTGTTGGCTGCCTCCTCCTCGCTCTCTTTGTGTCGCCTGACACCGTCTTGCCCCCCACCTAGATCGAGTTCGAGAACGATGAAGATGTTCGCAATCTGCCGTGCCGGCACATCTTCCACGTCCCGTGTATCGACGAGTGGTTCAAGCTGAACACGGTGCGTAGCACGGTCCATCGGCTGCCTCAAGACGGCCTCGGAGCTCACATTTCTCTCTGGCGCTGCTCGTAGTCGTGCCCCATGTGCAAGAGCAACGTGGACTTAGAACCCGAGCACGTCAGCATCGTGTTGCCGCAGCCTCCAGCGCCGCCTTCACCAGCAACAGCAGCTGCACCAGCTCCGGCGACGCCTCGAAGCAATGGGGCAGTGGTGACTCCTGTGCCGAACGAATAGACAGCCACACAGCTCCACCACACGCCGCCCAATAGACTTTGCACGCAGACCACACACTTCGTCGGAGCTCGTTCGTCGCGACACCGCGGAGAACGCACTCGCCAGCACCCGCTTCGGCACTTCCTCCTTCCATTCCCAGGCGCAGGGCGATCAAGCAACCGCGTGTGACGCACGCACTCTATCGGCGTCGAGGCTGGCTGCTTTGCGCTAACAGTTGCCGCGTGACGCGCATCAGGCGCTCGAGCTCTTCGGGCGTCGCCTCCCCTGCAGCCCTGGACGCCCGCGAACCAGAGCGAAGCAACCCGTTAGTGAGGGACTCCAGACACCTGCAACAGCCTCAGATCACGGCACGTACATCCACCGGATGCGGCCCTTGGCGTCCACCAGGTGCACGTAGCCTGTGAAGCTGTTGTAGAGGTCGAGCGCCGTGCGGAAGTCGTCGCAGCGGCCAAAGTGCGCGAACGTGAGGTCGTGCGTCTCAGCCGGCGCCTTCTCCTGCAGCCCGCGCGTGATCGACGCCTGTACGAGCTTCATGTACCAGTCCTCAATGATGTTGAGCGTCGCGGTCTGCACGCGCGCGCCGCCGTCGCTGCCCGCGAACTCCGCCTCGAACGCGTCGCGCCACGCCGGCAGCATGTTGAGCCCGAAGTTCTTGAACGACGTGAGCACGAGCGTCACGCGGTCGCCGCCCGCCACCAGCTGCTGCAGGTCCGCGCTCTTGCCCGACAGACTCGTCACCTGCAGCGATGGGAACGCCGCCGCCTTGGCGACCTCCACGAGCTCCTC
Source organism: Globisporangium acanthophoron (assembly GCA_023334365.1). Classification (NCBI taxonomy): domain Eukaryota; phylum Oomycota; class Peronosporomycetes; order Pythiales; family Pythiaceae; genus Globisporangium; species Globisporangium acanthophoron. Next base: position 25,417 of record JAASGU010000246.1, read on the forward strand.
GCTTGCCACAATGACCTGTTTGTCCGACGTCACCTTAGCATTAGTACTCGGTGCCATCCGAATCAGAACCTGACGTGCGTGTAAGCACACACCTTGCCGTTCGTGTCGTTGAGCTGTTTGAACTCGGCGAACATGTTGGGCCGGTACTTCTTCACCACCTTCTTCTCCGCCTCGGCGATCATGAGGTCGAGCGCGTCCATCGCGTCGCGCAGGTTCTGCATGGGCGACGCCTTCGCGGGCGCTTCCGCCGGTTTCTTTTCCTTCGCGGGTGGCGGAGGTGGCGCAGCTGCGGAGCTCAGGCGCGCGCCGCGGAGCACGCGCACGCGCGTGGCGGCCGCCATCACGTTCCGGCGCATCATGTCCGCTCGATTGTTGCTTGTTGCGAGCCAAAGAGCGCATCAACCATATTTACATATATGAGACGCACAATAATTCATTTTACGGTTATAGTCTATACTATATTGAAGGTTTCACAAATCAGAATGACTATTTTCCAAATATAATTTGGCTTTATTTCTGGTTGAAGTCCTTGCTGCCTTTACTTGAGATTGATCACTACTAATCGGCGATGTCGATCTTCGGAGGCTCCCAGCGGTTCCCGGACGAAGCAGGTTGGCGGGTGGCGGCGCGAGTGGATGGCGCTCTCGTACGACTGCAGCTTTGCTCATGATGTTTCGCGCGTGTTCGGCTCTGTGCTACACTCGATGTACTCCTGCAGCGCGATCGCCCGGACCGATCTACAGCCGACCCGAGCAGCGCGCCAAAGCCAATGTGGTCATGAAAGCGGACTGTCGGCCGCTGGACGAGTCGCGCAAGTGGGGCAAGCGCGAGAGCTGGATCGGAGGTGCACTGGTATCACGTGCTATCGGCTTGGGTACGGATCTTGACTCAAGCACTCGCCTTTCATGCACCACGATACAGGTTCCCACTCTCCGCACATGCCAGTCGTCCCGAAAGGTGACGATCCGCTCCTGTCCTTCGTTCTCTTATGACAAGCTGCACACAGCTGACGGTCCAACTGTGTTCATGCACGATGAACAGAGAGCAAGCTGGCGCCAGGGCAGTACCACGAGAACATCGACTCGGTGCGAGCGCAAGCTCCCAAGGTGTCGTTCCCCAAGTCCAGTCGCTTCCTATCCCAGAAAGGTGGGCTACCTTCGCAACAGTGTCTTCTCGGATCAATGAACGATTGTGTGACTCAACGTGTGTGTGCACGGTGCAGTAAACGTCACTGGACGCGGCCACCAGAGAGAGCTCATGGCGCAGGAGAGCCCCGGACCCAAGTACAACGTCAACTCCCTCGCGAGCAACGGCGGCAAGGGCGGTGCACCAAAGTTCTCTTTCGCGCCGCCGTCGTCGCCCACGTCGAAGACGCGCCTTCCGAACGTCGACAGTCCACGCAAAGGACACCGCGAGTCGTGGCTCTCGGTGATCAATCACAACGGCGTGCTGGTGATGCCAGCGTCGCCTGCACCGCCACACGCGAACGTGAGTCCCGAGCGGATTGCGCGTGCGCAAGAAGAGTCCAACAACCCGCCACCGTCTCGCTCAGGAGTCAAGGCTGGCACCGTGTTCGGCAACGAGCACCGCTTTGGCATTCGACAGCTTGATGGCGGCGGAGGTGGTGGGGGAAGCGACTGTGGCGGCAGTAGGGCCGCTGGAGGCGCGAAGACTCCGCGACAGGGCCAGCAGCGCGTGCAATTCGTGTCGGCGAAACATATGCGCGAGAACATGGGCGAGTTCTCGCCTGGACCGATCTACACGCCGTTCAACCCCGAGTGTCCGGGCGGGCGACTAGCTCCGTCTCCAAAGAGCGGGCGGCGCGAGCCACCTCCAGGGAGCCCGCGCGGCAAGCGGAACCCAGACGCGAACCTGAGCAGCCGCAGCAGTTGGCTCGCCGGTAACGTGCGCAAGAACGACGGGCTCGAGACTGTCATGATGCGTGTGGATGACGTGCCGCCCGGCCCAGGCTCGTACGCGGACCCGCGCTCGTCGTTCGCGACGTTCTCCCACAACGCGAAGACCAAGGGTGGCGGTGCTGGTGCGACGGTATGTGTGCAACTCGAAGTGGATCGTCGCGCTCGCTGGCTTATCGTGCTGTTCCTCTTCTTGTTGCCTCGCAGATTCAACCAACAAGGCCATCGCCGCGCAAGGTTGAGTACCGAGAAGCGCAGCTCCGTACGCCGGAGGCTGTGAGTCGCGTGGAAGGGTAGCGCGGGCGAGTGGATCGGGCGGTGCCGAGCGCTGCTGGCTTGAAGCCCGACGCGCTTCCGCACCTCATAGAAGTTCGGAGAGCGAAGTTTGTGCGCAATGTGCTCTCTCTCTCTCTCTCTCTCTCTCTCTCTCTCTCTCTCTCTCT
>JAASGU010000247.1:0-27773 GCA_023334365.1 Globisporangium acanthophoron
ACTCCTAAAGAACGAACCTGTCTTTCGCAGACACCGGGTCGCGTGCAATCGGCATCAATCAGCAGTGACAAGCAACGCGTCGCGCCTCCGAACAAGTGTATGAGAACTCGATTCAAGCGCACACGGTGCAACTCTGATATAAGACTGGTAGCGTGCTCTCCTAGGACCTGGTGTCCCATTTGCTCGCTCACGACGAGGTCCACTGCGTTCTCGTTGCCATCTTTGCCAGCAACAACTCGCGCAGCCATGTACTTGTTCAACCAAGTAGTGTCCCCGCTGGTCGTCAAACGCAGACAGAAGGAGAACTTGTATTTCCGCAATGCGCACGTGCTGCTGCGTCACGCACGCGATCGCCTTGCGTGTGAATCAGACATTGAACGACGACCGGCGGCGCATCTTGAGCTGCAGGCGGCTGAGCGCCACGACCGAGTCCGCGACCTTCGCAAGGTTCCCACCCGCGGACGAGGACATGGGCGACATGGGCGTGCCGTCGTGCCGGAGCGGAAAGTCCTCGGCCGCGTGCAGGAAGTCGTCCAGCGAGAACTCGTACTTGCGCAGGTGCTGCATTACGCACGCGAGCGCCTTGCGCTTGCCCTTGTCGCCACCGCCGTACACTTGCACGATGCGGCCCACGATCTGCTCGAGCTCCTCGAGCGCCTCCGCGAGCTCCGTGAGGTTCCCACCGCTGCCGAAGAGCCCGTTGCGCAGGCGCGCTGCGCGCACGTCCTCGTCGATGAGCGGTGCGAGGTGGCGCGCCGACGTCTTCTTGATGTGTGTGATCTTCTTGCGGAATTCCTGGATGATGCTGTTCGCCATCTCCGGGTAGTGCAGGCTGATACGGTCGAGCCCCGAGCGACTGAGGACAAGCAGACTGATGTACGTCTTGGCGCGGATGCTCGCCGCGCGCTTGGACATCGTCAGCATCGCGATCTCACCAAAGTAGCTACCTTCGAGTAATGTTGCGACGACGGTCTCCTCGGGCGCGCCAGCATGGAAGAGTACCTCGGCGACGCCCTTGACGAGGAAGTACATGTGTCGCCCGACCTGGCCCTCCTTGAAGACGTACTCGCCAGGCGTGCAGAACTCGGGATCGAGCACACCCATGAGGTAGCTCACGCACGCGTCGTCCTGCGACGCGAAGAACGCAATCTTGCTCACGACGTCTCGGTTCAGGTGCAACACGAGCTGCGTGCGGAGGTTGTTCGAGAGCGAGCTCAGGATCGCTTCTTCGCTGTCGTCGTCGCGCTGCAGGAGGTAGTACTCGTAGTACCGCCGCAAGCGGGCTGCAAGCGGCTTGGGGATGTTGCGCTCTTTCAAGTATGCCTTGAGTTGGTCCATGCGTGCTCTGTACGTGTCGGCGCTCAGGTGGAGCTCGTCCACGAGACTCGAGAGCGTCCCGACGACGTACGTGAACGTCGATGCGCCGATGAGGACTCCGACCATGACATACGCGACCTCGGCTGGGTTCCCAGGGTTTGCGTCACCGTACCCGACAGTCGTCATCGTCGACACGGCCCAGTACATGCAGAAGATGTACCTCTCGTACGTCGAGTAGTGTGTCGGTATCCCGCGCATGAGGCTGGCGCCGTACGCCTCAGCGGATGTGATGGAGACGTAGTAGAGCCCGCACGTGAGCATGTGCGCGATGAACCAGACTTTGAACACCAAGCGGACTACGCGCAGCGTCGAGTGGCTCGCTACCGCGATCGTCTCGACGCGCATGACCATGCGAAGCAACTTGAGCACGCGCGTGAGCTTGAGCAGGCGCACCGCGCGGAAGTAAAAGATCGAGCGTGAGCCCGTGGAGTTGCCGCTGAGCCAGTGGCGCATCACCGTCGCCATAGGAAGCACGGCCAGGACGTCGACGATGAACCAGCTCCGGAGGTATGCGCGCGCGATGCCCGACGGCGACGTGATGTACCGGTTCGCGCGGTCCACGACTGCTGTGCGGAAGTTGAGAGCAATGTCGACTGCGAACATGACGTCGATTGTGAGATCGAGCCGCACGAACCACAGAGCGTACGAGGAGGTGTCGGCGAGGAACGTGATCTCGAACGGGATCACCGCCGCGCAGTACATGAGCAGGACGCCGATGACGATGTCCCACGCGAGCTTGAGCGGGTGGTCAGCAGGGATCGCGCTCGCGAGCATCGTCTTCCACTTGTCCACGATCGAGCGCTCGCTATCGCGCGACAGGATGGCGATCATGCGCTGCTTCTCGGTAGCCGAGTTGAACACGGAGACACCCATCGAGAGGTCAAGCGTCATCTTCTGCAGGATCGGGATTGGCACAGACCGGTACGACGTCAGCACGCCGTCGAGCAGCACGGTCAGCGTCGGGTACACGTTCTCAACACCGATGAGCTCCGAGACTGGGTCGCTCTCCTGCGAGGTCAGAAACACTTGATACCGTGCAAGTGTCTGCTGGAACACGCGGTCGTACAGCGTGCTGCGGTCGCGGTGGTACGTGAGCAAGGTTTGTTCGACCTCCGGGAACTCGTCGATGAGCCGGTCGAAGTCCTCCTTCGGCAGCGTGTATAGGTCGCAGCTTGCCTTGGCGGTGTACGAGTTCTGGCGCAGCGTATAGTTGAGCAGCGACGCCTCACCGAAGATGGCGTGCTCGGTCAGGATCTCGAGCACGACGAGCCACTCGTGGTCCGGCGCGGTGCGCTTGACCTCGATCACGCCCGAGTTGAGGATGAACATCTCGGTGCCGACCGAGTTCTCGCGCGCGAGGACGTCGCCCGCGACCGCGATCAGCGGCTTGATGCACATGGCCATGTCCATCACGAACTGCGCGCTGAGGCGCTGAAACGCCGGAATGCGGAAGAACGAGTGCTTGTACGTCTCCTGCAGCACCTCACCGCGCAGCGAGAGCGAGAACTCGCAGAGCAGCGCCCGCTCGTCGAACGCGCTCGTGCGCGCGATGTATTGGCGGAAGTATCGCAGCAGCTTGCTCTTGAGCTGCCTCGGGAGCGCCTTCTTCGTCACGAACTCCTGCACGATGCCGAGCTTGCGCGCGCGCGTCGTGGTCTCGCGGTTCCAGTTCTCGAGGATCTTGGTGATGTTGGCGATGATAACGCCGAAGCCGCCGGCACCGATGATCATCGTGGCCATGGAGAACACCCGTTCGGCCGTGTTCGTCGCGTGGACGTCGCCGTACCCCACACCGGCGACCGTGACGACGACCCAGTAGAAGCTGTAGAGGTACCGCACCTGCGCGCTCCCGTGCGCGAGTTCGAGCGACGTGAGCCACGTTACGGCCGCCGGGTCGTCCGTGTAGCCCACGTAGTGCCAGAAACACGACAGCACGTGGGTCACGAGCAACACCTGACCGATCAGCCGTGTCATGCGCGCAAACACGGCGTCGAGCTCGAGCGCGTCCTCGAGCTTCATGGCGAACTGCCGCAGCTTGATCAGCCGGGCGAGCTTCGAGATGCGCACGAGCCGGATCATGCGCGCAAGCTTGAGCGAGAGCACCGAGTTGTCGCGCACGCCCGTGCGCGTCACACCGTTGATGACATAGTCTGCGGGGATGATCGCGAGCACGTCCGGAACGAACCACGACGAGAGGTACCTGCGCGCGATCTGGCGGCGGTCGCGCACCATCGGCTCTTCCTCGATCACGTAGAAGCCCACGAAGAAGTTCTGGAGCACGTCGAGACTGAAGAGCGCGTCCAAGACGATCGAGAGCGAGTGCCAGCCGGCTCCAAACTTGAGATCGGGGAACCCGACCTCGATCGGGATCAGAATCGCGCTGTACAGCACGACCGCCATGATGAGCGAGTCCCACGCGAGCTTCGGGTTCGAGCGCGGGTCCACGATCGGGAGTGCGAAGCGCGAGAGGAGATGGCGGCGCTGATTGTAGAACTTGGTCCACTGGAGCGTCAGGCGCGATCGGTAGCTCGCATCTTCCGCGTGCACCAGGACAGACGACCGGGTCTGCCTTCGCCCGTTAACTGACTCTGCGAAGGATCCGTGAAGGGAACCAACGCGACCCAGAGTGCCACGCGCAGTTCCGCTGCGGGCGGTCGATCCACGTAGTGAACCGGTGTGAGCGATGGAAGCACGGACGGACCCAGCACACTCGAGAGCGCCGCGAACGGAACCAGCGCGAACTACCGAGTCTCGTCCCAGTGGCCCGCTGTCGCCTGACTGCTCCTTCTCGATCAATCCATCTCGCCCTACGGAGCCTTGTCTCGGAGTCGTGAGCACCACTGGGATGTTGCCAAGGACGAACGATGCGCGTCGAACACTGTTGCTGGTCGGAGAGGAGGCACATGCTGGCGCCACTTTGCAGGAGCTGCTGGTGAGGGTGCGCAGTGGAGGAAGCAGAGTCGGCTTTGACGTCCGCGCTTTGCGTGTCTCCGTCGCCAGCTCTGTTTGTGCTGCTTGTGTGCGATCCTCTGTGTTTTCTTCTTGCAAACCACTTGCGTCGACGCGCGGCACCGGCGCGACGCGATCGGCCTTCTGCAGCACCTGCGGCCCGGTCGACAAGGAGCGGATCAGCCGCAGACTGAGAGGGCGGCTGCACAGCACCAGTGCGGAGGTTGGCGGCGTGGTCTCAGCATTTCGGTCGGACGGAGAGCGGTCTGGACTCTCTTGGTCCGGCGCTGTCGCGGTCGCCGCGCTCTCGGCGCGATCGACTCCCACATCGACTGCCATCTGTGTTATCAGGTCGCAGCGACGAAATACAAAAAGACGCCAATGCTTTCGTGGACGAACTCCTGTTTAGGAGCTCGCACTGTAGCTATGTGTGACTGTCAATTCTGTACAAACGTATGGGGCTCCACACCAAGATGCTGCGGGAAATTGCAGCAGCTGCAGCACCAGTACCAGCAACGATCCCGAAAGCGCCGCAACTCGTGCACCAAGTCGCTGAAGTGCACCAACAATCGGGCAGTCAAGATCGACACGTCCGAAGCACTTCAGATGCTCTCATTCTGTGAACACCATGGCAACAGCAGAACGACTCAAGCCGCAAGGCAACTCTTCGTCGCAAAGAGGTGAGCCTTTGAGCCCCCTCCACTGATTCCAGTCTACCTGTTGGTCGGGCTTGAGTCGAGATGCTCGACTCGAGACGCACGATGAAGGCGTACAATGAAGCCCAGTAGACCGTCGATACCTGTATGCCGCGCCAGCCGAATCCTTCGACACCAGACTTTACTTTGTCGTCTCCTGCCGAACGCCGATTCGAACGCTGAACGAGCACTTGAGATCGGCGAAGACTACCCGGGCCTGGACTTTCACTGGACTGGGAGGAGAACGATCTGAGTGCATTCGTGGCTGTGGTCGACGAAGCAATCCTGCGGACGGCACAGGACAACCGCTTCTTCGCGTCGTTCACGAAGCTGAAGAAGCTCCAGGAAGACGGGGAGGAGGAAGGAGAAGGAGCGAGAGTCGACGAAGAAGTGCCCGAGACCGCACCCACCGCCAAAGACACAATACCAACACCACACGCCGCCACCGCCACCTCACTCCCCCTCCACTGCCTCCTCGAGCTCCAAGACGCACCAGCGTCGAGTTCGTCATATCCGCGGCACCGGCTGTGTCGACGATATCGCGAGCGACGTAGCTTTGCTCCATTCTGCTGCTGCGCACTTGCACCGTAACCTTATGAACAACCGCTTCCAGCGCTTCAGCAAGAGGTTGGGACCTGAGGCAAACCTGTTGAGTGCGCGTGCTGCTCGCGTTATGCTGAGTGGTGGTGATGCGAGGGCTCGACGCAGCTCCAAGTCGATTACTTCTGCTTGAGCGGTAGCCTTGTCGAGTGCACCCCCTTCGAGCTCTGAACCAAAGCGTTTGTCAGTGTCAGATGCCAGCCGATGACCGCAATCTCGAGCGTCCGCACCGACAACCGCGCGGTTCCCAGTCAAGAATCACATACATCATCTCTGCCAACGCTCGTAGTCCGCTGACGCATCTGTCGCCCTGGTTGGCCACATAGCTGCCGTTCGCGCCTTCGAGCGTGTCGCACTCCCAGAGCGGTACGCGCAGCTCCCGCGCTACGGTGCGCGCCTGCGCCAACTGCAGCTGCGAGAGCGGGGGCGACACGCCGAGGCACGCGACCGCGGCGCGCCGAACTCCATCACTCGGCCGCCATCCAGCACCAAGATGCGGTCGCTCTCGACCACCATCGCCAGCCGGCGCGCGATCGTCAGCACCGTCGCGTCCACGAACTCACGCGCGATCATCGCCTGCAGACGCCACTCCGTGGCGTGGTCGATCGACACCGTCGTCTCGTCCAGCACCACCACGCGCGCCTCGCGCAGCAGCGCGCGAGACAGACACAGCAGCTGCCGCTCACCCACGCTCAGGCTCTCGCCGTTCTCACTCAGCTCGTGCCACAGACCGCTGTCGCCACCGCCGCCGTTACCGAGACTCGCCACGAGGTTCTTCAGACCCGCCTTCTCGAACGCGCGCCAACACAATGGTGTAGAGCTGCCCTGCGTTGGAATTGTCGACACTCGTGAAGTCCGCGGTGGTTGAGGTGCATCTGCGAGCTGTACACGACCCAGAACGCGAGCTTGCCCTGCACCATACGCCACTGGGTTCGGAGCTCGAACGTGAGCTGCCGCGTCCAAGCAATGCCAAGCTGATGCTTGATGACGAACCCCATAACGAGGAACGAGAGCAGTTCGAGCGACACGGACTGCTCATTTTCCAGCGGTGCGCGGTACAGGGCAAATTCGCGGCTGGGAAGGCGATATACGATAGACAGCTGCGTGCAGACGATGTCGAGATGATTCCAAGCGAGTATCCTGGTGGCTTCACGACAGTGTCCCAATACGATGTCGAGACGGCAACAAAGGCGAGCGGTGGTGTGAGAAGGCACCTGTCTCGAGTCGGCGAGAAGGGCATCTCAGCAGTGCCGGTAATCTGCGTGCACCATCTGGCTTGAGCTCCTTGTTAGTTACTGTTTGCTCAGTGATACCTCGGTGATATCTTTCTCGCGCTCTCACTTATTGACTTTCCTATTTGCGAATAAGCTCGTTCGCGCAGTCTTGCGAACCTCGCACGCTCACGCTCTCTCTCAATGCAGCGCGTCTTAGGCAGTGTCGAGACGATACCGATGCAATTGCAACGCAATAACGAGTGCCAGAACACTCAAACCGATTGGCAAGAGCATTGTTGCTCCGTTGTCCATGGAGTCTGGCCAGCACAAATATCGGCAACGATGGGGTTGAAAACCGTCCCGCTCAAGAGATGTCCCAACTCGAAATCGACACCAAAGAAGAATACGAGATCGAGTTCTTGTGGTGGCACGACTATTGTCTTCACCGCTTCAAAGCCTTCCTTTCGAAAGTGTTTCGAGTCGTCTCGACACTGTCATGCCATTTCAACGGTATCGTTTCGGCGTCGCTTGAACTCGTGGAGGTGGCCCTTGTTGTTCTCAAGTTCTCGACGGATGTGGAGCACAGGTTTGTCATTGTCATGGAACATGGCTGTCATCAAGTCCATGCACCACTTAGCCATGTGGTGTTCATAGCGGTGTCCAAGACCTCCAAGACCTCCAAGACCTCCAAGACCTCCAAGACCTCCGAGACCTTCGCTGCTCGCTGTCATCTCGTGGACATCAATGTTGCGTGCGAGTGCGTCACCCATTTCAAGCTGGCGTCTACGTGTGTGCCAACAGAGTCTATGGTGTCTATGGTGTCTAGGATGTCTAAGGCGTATGTTGCTTTCGGAGTGGGATAGCGTCGCTGTCAATCGGGAACACCTTCTCGGATCCCAAGCGCCGAATCGCGCTCATGCTATCGATCTCGCGGCAGATTGTGCGCGCGCTGGGCACGACGAACACGCGCCAGACCTTCGGCACGAAGGCGCTGAAGAGTCCGGTGACGGAGCAGAGCGCACAGCAGAGAAAGAGCCCCGTGACGCCGCCGACGCGCAGGATGCCGTAGAACTCGCGGCCGAAGGACACGGACGCCGACATGACGAAGACGACGAGCCACCAGAAGAGCAGCGACGCCACCACGAGGGCAGTTACGACGCCGTGGTTGCTCGACACCTCCATGAGTAGCCGCGCGTTCGCGAGGAAGACGACCGTGAAGTTCTGCGCCAGTCCCATGGACCAGAGGTCATTATCTTTGCCCTCGCTCGACCACGACGCGAGCGGGATGAGTCTCGCCGGGACGAGAATGACCAGGACCGACGCGATCGTTGCCTCGAGCATCCAGTACGCGAACACCTTGATATTCAGGAAGGTGTGGCGGAAGCCGTCCTGGTAGAGCTTGGGATACTGCACGATCGTCTGCGCCGAGATGTCCTGGTCGAGCACCGCGAAGTAGAGCACGGGGAGCGCCGTGAAGCAGATGTTGAAGAGCTGCAGCAGCGTGTCGTAGTAAGTGCTCTGACCCGAGTAGAGGCAGTAGCCTCCGTACACGAACTGCGGGAGCACGAGCAGCACGTTCTTGTAGAAGATGTAGAGGGTGAGGATCGACACGCGCCGGTTCATCCAGCGTCCGTGCACGAGCACGAGCTGCTGGAGGTGCTTGAACGCCGGGATCGAGTAGTCGCTCGCGTCAGCCGCCTGCTGTCCTTCCTCACCGGCGATGCCCACGCCGATGTGCGCACGCTGGATCATCGGCACGTCGTTCGCGCCGTCGCCGACCGCCATGGTGACCTTGGCCGGGAAGAAGCTGCGCACCATCTCGATGATGTACTCTTTCTGCTTGGGGCTGATGCGCGCACAGAGCACGGACTCGCAGCGCGCACAGAGCGAGAGGAACTCGCGCTGGAGGCCGAATGCCCGGATGGCTTCGACCGCGACGTCGTTCAGCAGCAGCGCCATCGGCTGCGGCAGGCTGTCTCTCCGCGCGTTCTCGAGCTCGTCGCGCAGGAACTGGAGCACGGTCGTCTTGGACTGAAACCACTGGCTGTCGACGAGCTGGACGAGCTTCATGTTGCTCGAGATGAGCCGCACCGAGTACGCCACGTTCGTCGCGGTGTCCGGTCGATCGCCCGTCAGCATCCACACTTTGATCCCAGCAGCGCGAAACTTCTCGAGACACTCTGGCGCTCCTTCTTGAATCTTGTCTTCGATGCCCGTCACGCCGACGAACGTGAGCTGCTGCTCGAGCTCGCTCACGACGAGATCCACCGCGTGCTCGTTGCCCTCGCTGCTAGCGGCAGCTCGCGCAGCCGTGTACTTGTCCAACCACGCGCGATACTCCTGCTCAGACACCTCTCGCTCGGCGATGCAGAGCACGCGCAAGCCGTTGGCGCTGTACGTCTGCAGCTGCTCCTTAGCTTGCAGCACCCTACCGCTCGGGTTGCGATCGCTCAGCGACGCCAGGATGACTGAGTCTGCGCCCTTGCAGAAGAGAACGAGCCGCCCGCTCACGCTCTCGCGGCATAAGATTGAGCTCTTCTTGCGGTCGCTCGTGAACTCGAAGGTGTGGAGGATGTCGAGCACGACGTGCTCGCCGTGTACGCGGAGCTCGATGTGCGAGTTGTCGCGGCGCTGGAGCTCGACGCCGATCCGCGCAGCGGCGAGCACGAGCGCGCGCTCGTCCGGAGACGGCCCGGAGTACTCGAGCGTCTGCTGCTTCGAAGGGGGCAGCGCCGCAGCGACCCCAGGCGAGATGGAGTTGTTCACCGCAAGGTTGATGAAGAACCGGTGCATCTGCGACGCCTTCTGCAGCACCACGACGTTCTTGGAGGAGATGGTGTGGTCGAGACGAGGAGAGTGGAGCGCCTGGTCGATGAGCTGGAGCGTGCCACTCGTGGCGTCGAAGGCGTACGTCTTTCCGTCGACGTGGCATGTACGGAACTCCATCCGGTTGCACGTGAGCGTTCCCGTCTTGTCGGTGAAGACGTGCTCGACCATTCCGAGCTCTTCGTTCAGCTCGGACGACTGCACGCGCACCGCGTGCTTCTTGTCCAACGCGCTGGCGCTCCTGCCTGTCGCCAATGGCGCGTCAGCAGCCTCCGACGAGACAAGCAGCTCGGCGTCGCGCACGATCACGAGCGACTGGAAGTAGCGCGTGAAGTCGATCGTGACCTGCAGCGAGATCGGCACGAAGTTGGAGAAGAGGAGCATGTAGGCGAGGAAGAGCCAGAGGTAGTCGACCGTCGTCGCGCTCTTCGTGTCCTCCGGGATGTACGGGTTCCGCTGCACGCTGGTGGACCCCACGAGGTGCTTCTCGATCACCACCGCGACGACGAGGATCGCGACCTGCGCCAGCACGACCCACAGCGTGATCATGTTGATGAACTTGTACAGCCAGCTCATCTTGACCGGCGTGTCCGACGAGTTCTGCCGCACGCGGGTGTCGTCGCCCGTGTAGACAACACAGCCGACGACCCAGTCGGTGTCCTTGACGTGCGTGCCGCGGAGCAGAACATGTGAGATGTCAAGCTCTGCCGCTTGTCCGCTCGGGAACACCATCGAGCCCTTGAACTGGTCGATGCGTCGACTCGGAGGCTCGCACTCGAGCGTGATGCCGAGCAGGTGCTCCAGGGCGGCTGCGCTCACGCTCTTCCCGCCGTTCACCAGCGGCGTCGCAGTCAGCGCCTTGCACAGCGCTGGATGCGCGTAGCGAGGCTTGAGCGACGACTCGCCGTCCAGGTTCGCGGTCGTGACGTAGCACTGGCCGTTCGCAGCGTTGCTCGTCGCGACGACGACGATGTCTGCTGGAACCGCTTCGTTTTGCGCGACGTGCACGAGCTCGCCGACCTTGACGTCGGCGCACACGGCGGACGCGAACTCCGTGTCGGGGAAGTGCAGCTTGCGCACAGGCGCGAGGTTCTGCTCCGCGTCCGCGCGGTGGCGCTGGAGGTCTTCGACGAGGTCCCGCACGGCGCTCACGACCATGATGAAGAACAGCGGCACGATCATCGTTGGCACGCCGTTTGACGACGTCACGTCCGGCAGCAGCTGCAGCGCCGTGATGAAGAGGAAGTATACGTTGGAGAACCGCGTGAACTGCTTGAACAGGTTCTTGGGCACAAAGTTGAGCGCCGTGTAGATCGACGTCTTGACCGCGTTCGGTGGGAAGACCTGCGGCGCATGGTCCGCGCTGCCGAGCGCGACCGAGCGGCTGGCGCCCGCGCCAGAACCGTTCATTCGCGCTGTGTTGGTGCTGCCAGCGCTGTTGGTGAACACCTTGCTGAGCGAGGCGGCGATAACCAATACGCGCCGACCGAAGGTGATGACGAAGATGACGCCACCGAAGCCGATCACGGAATTAGCGACTTCGTTGTCGAGCGCAGAAGCAGAAGCTGCTGCTGGAGCCGACAAGAGACGAGATGGGCTGCGCGGAGAGCAGAGCCGACGCGCAGGCGCTCGAGAAGTATGCGGCCCAGCTGAAGACCGCGAGAGTCTCCGCGACGATGGACGCCCTCAAGAGTTCGTTGTTTGTGAAGTGCTAGCGACGAGTGCTGTTGCGACCAGACTGATAAGACGGATGACTTCCCATTGCTCACGTATCGCGTGTGTGGCCATCACCTAGTCGACAAGCGCAGCGCCGGACTGCGTCTCTACCGCGTCTTCGCGAGCATGGACATCGAGTGCGACGATCCGCTTGCAGCGTGTGCGGTGCGAGAACTGACACCGCGATGTTTGCTGGCGTTGTACAGCGGCAGCAACTCGATCGACCTGGATGAGCTGCACTGCTACCTCGAGCTCGCCCGAACCACCCTCTCGGATCAAGTCTTCAGCGGCTTAGGTAGGGAGGTATAGATGGAGGGATGCCACTGAGCTCTGACTCACCCCTGCTGCCCAGGCAAGCAGGCGTCGGCGCGCGCGGTGACGTTCGACGGTGTGTACCTGTCTCCTCGCTTGTTCCTGCACACTCTAGATGCTACTAACCTTTGGGATCAGACTTCGTCCTGAACATGTGGAACTTCTGTACCATGACACCGACGGACTTGTTCACGCACGTGTTCCGTATCTACGGTGCGAGCTGCGTGACGAGTCCCCACGTCCACCACATCGACAAACTCACCTGTTTCTTCGTAGACGACGACCACAACGGCACACTGGATGCAGCCGAGTGCGACAGCCTCTTCCGTCTGCTGTATCACACGGACGAGCTCTCCGATGACATCAAACGGGTGCTCCAGAGCGTCGATGCGAACGGTGACGGGCTGCTCAGTCTCAGTACGTATCGTCTTCGCCTCGCGCCATACCTGCAGTGACTGACGCACACGCTTTCCTTCGCTCTCGGTTCTCTACCCGACAGGCGAGTTCTCAGATCTCTGCTCCCGGGACAAGAGGCTCATGAGTCCGATCTTCGAGCTACAGGCGCGAACTCGCGAGAAGGTGAGTAGGAGCGGAGCTAACAGGGGTGCTGAAGGGATGGAAGCAGAGTCCACGGTGTTGACGTGGCGATGCTTCACCGTTTGCTTCAGGTCCTTGGAACCCACTTCTGGTTGAAAGAGCGCACGAAGCGACCAATGCTGCTCGAAGGACACAACGACGTCTTCTCGCTCATCCAGGCAGTGGAAGGCACGAGAGCGAGTACTGTCGATGTGGACGGCGACGAGCGACGAAGCTCACCGTTCGATCCCATAGTGAAGCCAGCAGTGACCGAGCCGAAAGCATCAGAGCGGCTCGCAGCCAAGCAGAAGCTGCAAGAGCGCAAGGACCTCGAGCGGTGGATCGATGAACACCGCCTGGAGCAGCCGATCCAGGACTACCTGGTCGCCTTCTCCGATAAGTTCATCGTCAGTACGCGGCTCGAACGGCTCCTGGGTGAGACCAGCCCGCGTGAGGACAGCGCGAAGGAGATCACTGAGCTGCGGCACAGCTCCGCAGTGTGTGCCAAGAGTGTGTTAATCCTCTCTCACCAGCGATGCTACCGTATGAACATGAGTGCTGACTCACAAGGTCGCTCTCAACAGGACTCGGTGCGGCGAAGGCGATACTGGAGGAGCTCTGGAAAGCCGACACGCAGAGCGCGATCGAGCGCCGCCACGAAGCCATCAAGGCGATGGTCAAAGGCGTGTCCGCCAAAACGCTGCTCAAGCAAGCTGGCAAGCAGGTGCGTCGACTCATTGCATACAGGCCGTGGTCAAGGGATTCTCCAGTCTCCTCAGCACCGTCACGATGTTGCAGTCCGCAGCATCAGCAGTCAGCACGTACCTGCAGAGGAAACTCGACGAGGCCGAGCAGGACGTTCGTCGCCAAGGTCAGGAGCAATGGGAGACGCTGGATCGCGCGGCTGCGTATCTCGCGCAGCAAGCGATGAATGCGTACGACGCGGCACACAACCGCCCGCCGATCGGCGCGCTCTTCTTCAAAGAGAGCCGTCAGACAGCGCCGGCTTCCCACGAACGCACAAAGATCGTTCCGATCAATGCCGAGACGTGGACCGAGTGCTTCGATGAGACGCACGGGCGGAACTACTACGTGTCGTCACTTGGCTACTCGTCCTGGGATCGACCAGACACGCTCATCCCGCCGAACGACCTCGAGCGATGAACCGAACTCCGATATCCAACTTGGAGAGAGCTCACACTTTTTCATGCTCTGCGTGAGACCACCAGGTTTGCCCCTCAAGGCTACCAGATGTGCACTTCGACTGTTCGAGTGCCACGGCGTTGGATCAGCGAACTTTTCACCGCGCTGCTCGTGTTCCTTCAAGTAGCTCCAGTATCGCCCATCGAGCAGACGTTAGTCGGCACACTCGGATCAACTGAGCTTCGGTCGGTTGGTAGAGCGTCAAGTTGCACGCCGGCTTCAGCACCGAAGGACTCTCCGAAGATGAAGACCCCAATGGTGGCGACTAAAGCGATTCCTACGCGGAGCTCAAAGAGCGTCTAGCTGTGTTCCAGTCGGACACACTCTGGTGCCTCGTGATTGCCGCACACGCAAGCTCTGAGGACACCATCGTCACGTTCTTGAGTTTGCACATGTTGCAGATCTACACCACGACGATCGGAGAGTGGCCGACGACTGCAGCTCTCCCGGCGTCGTCTCTGCCCAGCCGTACTGGCTTGATCTTGTTGGCGATGACGACGCTTCGACGTATCTCTTTCCGCTGGTCATATGCACGTCCTCGATGCTCAGCTTCGCGCTTGGCTGACACGACCCACCTCTGCTCCATGTCGTTCGAGTTGCCCGCCGTCGCTGATGCGCCGCCGTGAGCCAAGACCACACTCGCACGAGTGGATTCGAAGCTCACGGAGTTTGACGCTGGGACTCCACTCTGCTGAAGGGCATGGAAGTCTCCTAGCTCTACGCCAAGCATTCTTCGACACAAGAACCCTTCTCTCGGCCTCGTCGCTGTGCTTCCTAAGCATGGTAGGATGAACAACGTTGGTTAGCTCAGAGGAATGAACACTCGAAGCTGATAATTGAAGGCGTATTTGGGACGACTTCAGGAAGCCCACACCAAGTGCTCACACAACAGTGTGACACATCAGCTTCTTTGTAGCGATGCCTCAGAGGCTTCGGCGACAAACGCTTGATCCTGTACACTTAGTCGCATGACCTTATCTCAACCGTCGATGGCAGACATCTGGACGAAGTCCGTCACTTCTCATTAGCACGTTTGTATCTCTGTCGTAAGATGCCACTGGAGTGACGATCCCGCACGAAGCGATCTGTGAAATCTGCATCGCACTCTGAACCACGTCAGCTTCGCTGTCTTATGGCGGCTCCCGAGCGCGAAGGCAGACAACCATCCTGACCCAGTTCTGAATTCGCTCGAGACCAAGACCGCAGCCACTCCTCGACTCAACGCAACAACCAACCCTCGACCGCCGTGCGCCACGCCTTAGGTTACTCGACAGCAGCCATGAAAAAGTGGTCGATGCGGAAGGCGCTCCTGTTCGCGCTCAACCTAGCGTCGACGATGCTCACGCTCTTCAGCGGACTGCGCGAGAACCCGATCGTGGTCTTCGTCACCGGCCGCTATGATCTCGTGCGCTCGCGCATGGTCGAAGGCGCGATCAACTACGACATCGTGCCCGACGACCACGTCCGCATCGAGCGGCTCACGAACTTGACGAAGGTCGGCCTGAACTATCGGTTCATCACGGCGCCGCGGCGGAGCCCCAACAACTTGGCCGAAGACCGGAGCACGTGCATGCGCGTCAACTCGATGAATGCCACGATGATGACCGCCAACTACGACGACTTCTGGGGCACGGGACCACGCCGCGCGCTGATCTACCTCTACAGCATCTCGGCGCCGCGCTGCAAGGTCGTGAACTTCCGCCCCGAGTGGTACGCGGACAACTGCGTCGCGCTGCACGGGAACGCTTCCGCGTGCCATCGCTACATCCTGGACAACTTTGAGGACCTGCACGAGGACCGACTCATCCAAGCCGGCGTCGAGCGAGACTTTGGCGAGCCTGGCATGCCGTTCTTGAAGTGTCTGGGCCGACCGGAGCGCACATTCAAGTACATCACGGATCACATGGTGCACCAGTCGTTCTGGGCTGGCGGGAGCTACCACGTGGAGCTCCAGAGCAGCCAGTGCCTTGCCGTGCCGGTTCTGCGCAATGCCGACTGGAAGTGGGGTCTCTTCAAGGTCGAAGCCGCAGACCAGTCCGCCAACGTCGTCGCCGCGCTGGACAACGGGAGCTGGGTCGCGGACGCGGTAGGGATCCTGTACGGCCTCGTGTCGATCACGATGATCATCCAGGGCATCTTCGCGGCCGTCGTGCAGTCCACTGCGGTGTACTACATCCCGGAGAAGCTGCGCTTCCTGAAGGAGAAGCGATTTTTCAAGTACCTCTTCCCGTCCATGGGCGTCGCGACGACGTTCCCGGACAACGAAAACTCGGTCATCCGCTTCAAGGGCTCGCTCTTCATGGCGTCCGACGTCTGGATGAACCACTGGCTCTACATCGTGCTCAGCATCCTCGACTCGCTCATGAACCTGCGCATGATGTACCTCATCCTGGAGATGGGAACCTGGATGCTGTCGAAGAAGGTGAACTTCGAGAACTTCCTCTTCATGTGCGGCGCGCTCACGAGGATCACGTGGGTCATGTGCGCGCTGCACTCGGCCGTCCGCCTTGCGCTTAAGGTGGCCATCCGCGGGCTCAAGTCGCTCAAGATGATCCGTCCGGCAGTGCGCGAGAAGATGGAGTGGTTCGTCGACGCGTACTCGCTTTTCCTGAGCTACAAGATCTACAGCATCTTGCTCTGCACGCTCTTCTTCCTCTTCCTCACGCTCCACGGCGGCACGACGTTCATGAAGAGCTCACAACCGTCGCGATCGGGCGTCTTCGGCGGCGCGGCGAACATCGCGCAGTTCTGGGGCAACGAGATCATCTGCGACCTCACCGTGATCGTCTCGATCCTCTTCGCGGCTGGCCTCTTCGGCGCCACTTTGCTGCTCATGACCAACTACGCGCACGTTGCCAACAACGGTGTCATTCAGTTGCTGCAGAAGCGCTACGTGCTCGTTGGTTGGGACGTATTCGTGGCGATGGAAGCGCTGGGCATCGACCCGACGAACCCGGAGCTGTCAAGCAACGGCGTTATCTCGACCAACTGCTCGCTTGGCGCCGTGTTGCAGCAGCTCTACACCTCTGGGCCGAGCGGGCTCGTGAATTTGGCGGCCGACTACCTCTTCGAGGAAGGTGGGATGACGCGCGAACCGGTGCAGCTTCACTACCCGGTCAAGGTCGCGAACGGGATGGGGCTCTGCAAACCCAAGCGCAGCAACGCCACCTCGACCAAGTACACGGTCACGACGGAACACCACCACACGCAGAGAGAAGAGCACTCATCCATGCGGCACTCGAGTCCGCCTGTTGCTGTTGCTGGCACACTCGCGAAGAACACTATCAGCCTCTTTGAGCGCAAGCTGCGACTCTTCTCCGAGAACACGTTCGGCCGAGTGCTGCTCGTCGACGAAGCCGAGCCGGGCAAGTTCTCGAAGAACGTGAGCGGGAGCATGATGGAGTACACAGTCTACGACGCGCTCTCGTCCATGACCATCTCGGACATCAAGCCGTTGCTCGGCAACGAGAAGAAGCTCCACATCAGCTGAGGGAGGATAGAACACTTTCCAAAGTCTCAAAGTTGCACACTTCACCACTGCACACGTCGGTGGAGAGGACTCCATCGGTGGAGACCTCGACGTGGTTGTTACTTTCTGAGAGATCAGAGCTAGGTGAAGTTGATCGGATTCGAGAGCGAGGCGGTTGGAGGCAAATGTTAGATTCACAGGAAATTCGATCCTGAATGCGGACGCACTCTACCTGCTGCCTCCGCGGCTCTTGGAGGAGTGCATGAAGGTGCTGCCTCTGTCAAATCGACGCGAGACGCCGATCGAAGTTGCGAGTCAAGGAGACGGCGACGAGCAGACCCGAGACGCTCACGAAGACGTAGACGTCGTGTCTATCTCCAGCGCAGGGATGTTCTCGCGCGAGCAGCTCGAAGCGATGACGAGGATCGAGAACTTGGAGACTACGTGCGATGCCTGCGCGATATTCTGCATCTGGCTACGCCAGCAAGTCTCTCCTGCTGTGGCAGTGCACGAGCATGAAGGGATACTCGAGCTTGTGGCGCATGTATCATGCATGTACCAAACAGATATCAACCATGGATACGCCTCCGACTACCACGTCAGGACGCTCTACCGACTTGCACCGCCGGAGTGGATTGACGACACTTTCATTGGCGCCTTCAGCGAGAAGTCAGTGCAGACCAACGCCGGTGTGAGCTACCTTGGCGTTGTATCCACCAAAACACAGTTCACCAGAGTGTTGACCTGTCTGCTTACCGTGGACGTCTCGACGCGGATCAGCTTGTGGTACAAGGACGGCGCCGGCACGAGTCTCCTGATCTCCGTCAACCTTAGGAACCAACACTGGTGTGGTGTGGCAGTTGAGAAGCGCTCAACCCAAGTGACTCACTACGACTTGATGAACAGGTCTCGTTACTCGCTGACACTCGACAAGCTCGCATGGGAGATCGCGAAGCTGCCAGAGTCGCCAGTCGGGTTCGTTGTGTCCGCCAACTCCCCTCTGCAGTTCAACGGACACAGCTGCGGCATGTACGTGTGCCTGAAGTTCTGGTGGCACGCAGACTCCAGCATCTCACACATTTCGGAGCGGAACGTCACGGTACTCCGTTACCAGATAGTCTGCTTCTTTGTTGGATTGGATTAGGCTCACACACTCGTTTGTGCATTGTACATAAATTATACATATACATTTTTCGTACAAATATTTATATTCTCTGTTCGTCGTCAAAATGCAGAGTACGTGCCTTCCTGGTGTGCGCATGCTCGCGAGCGCGCGCTCTCCCTCTCCCTCTCCCTCTCACGCTATTTGCGCTGTTCGCGCTGCGTACGATGTGCGCACCTAGACCCGCACGAGGAGAAGCAGAAGGCGCTGCTGCAGCGCATCACGGGCTCTGTCGCGCGCCTGAACGAGGTCGTGAAGGAGATCAACACGCAGATTGAGGTGCGCTGGGAGCTGTCTGACGCCCGTGCATCTTACTCGCTCGTGCTCACTCTCGTGCCTTAATAGAAAAGCGACGTGTTCCGAGACGACCTGGCGTTCACGTGCCAGGTCTGGAAGGGTTACGAGAGCCGCGTGCAAGCGCACTGCCAGGCGGCCGCCACTCCGAGCGCCGCCCAGCGGTGAGCACCAGGCTCTTCAGTTGTTCCGGACGACTGCGAGTCCAATCAATCCAACGTGAAGAAGCTCTATGGAACAAGGCGTCGGTCTATCTAGGAGCTGCTTCACCATGCGCGCTGTCCGTCTCCTACTTACCCTGGAGGTCGCTCGCCACCCATCCGACCACCGACCGCAGCAGCGCCTCGTCGTGGACACGGAGCTCGTCGTTCAGCTCGCCTTGCGACGATCTCTGCAGGTGGTGGCGCGGCTGGTGCTGTCGACGGGACTTGTGCTGGCTGTTCTGCTGGTAGATCTCGGTGCGTAGCGAGTGCAGACGGACGAGGTGGCGATGGAACGCCGCCTGGATGCGATCACGGAGCGCCACGATCGCCGCCGCCTCGTCCCTCGTCTGCACCTCGAACACTATCCACTCGTCCAGCACGAGCAGCCACGTGCGCCGCATCGCGTCGAGGGGCTCGCCGTTCTCGTCGATTTGCGGCACCAGCCGCTCTTCGACCTTCACCAACTCGTTCTTGCCCATGAGCAACAGCGGCACCAGCAGCGACGGCAGCTTCGTGCCGTACTTGGCGACGCGCGTGCGCTCCGACTGCATCATCTCGTGGAACACGATCCAGTCGAGCTGTCCGTCGCCAACACCATCGTCCACGTCTCGCTCGTCGAAGCGGCCGTTCTTGCCCTTCGACGCGCGCGTCTTCGCGTCTCCTCCGAAGCCAGTCCACGAGAGCGCTGACGTCGAGTCCATCTTCACCTTCACCTTCTCCTTCGACGTCCAGTTGCGGCTCATGGACCCCACCGGCGAGAACAGCGCGTTCGGGTACATCCCGGCGCCGAGCGCCATGAGGTACGCCGTGAGCTTCTCCTTCGGGCTCGACGCCGGCACGAGCTGCGTCGCGTGGGTCATACCCAGCTCGCCCAGCTCCTTCTCCGACTGCCGGAAGATCGAGAAGATCTGCTCGAGCGTCTGCCGGTGCAGCATGTTCTGCCGACAGAAAGACTCGAGCTCGTGGTACGACCGAGACGGGTATCCGATGTACGCTTCGAGCGCCTGCATGAGGACGAAGTGGTCGCTCTGCATCGGGAACGGCGTGCGGCGCAGGAACGCCTGCTTCGCCGACTCGACGCGGCGCAGCTCGTCGCCCGTCATGCCCAAGAAGTTCAGGAACGGGTCGCGGTAGCCGCTGAGCGCGCACGTCGTTTCGAGGATCATGCTGTGGCTCCCGAGGAAGTGCCCCCACAGGATGAGCTTCGCCATCTGTACGGAGAAGCCCCCGTTGCAGATGTGGCCGAGGTGCCACCCGAACAGCGTCGGACCGCCAGCCTGCGTCTCGAGAGCGCCCATGTCGCACAGGCGCTGCAGCGACGCGTCGATCGCGGTCTCGCTCGGCGGGTCCATTGCCTGCATCAGGAACTCCTTCGCGTCGCGGATGTGCAGCTTGTTCTCGAACTGCAGCAGCTTGATCTGCAGCAGCAGCTCCTCGAGCGGCGTCGTCAGGAGCTCCGGCACCATGAACTCTTTCATCGCAGTGTCGTAGCGCGCGCGCGAGAAGAGGCGGAAGCACACACCCGGGCGCACGCGGCCAGCTCGACCCGTGCGCTGCACGCAGTTTGCCTTCGCCACCCACGTCGTCTGGAGACCCATGACGAAAGACGAGCTCGACGTCGTCGCGAGCGCGTGTGCCTGCTTGGACTTGCCGCAGTCGATCACGAACACGACGTCTTCGATCGTGAGACTAGTCTCGGCGATGTTCGTCGCTAGAATGAGCTTGCGCTTGCCTCGCGGCGCCTTCAGGAACGCGCGGCGCTGCTCCAGCGCGGAGAGGCGCGAGTGCAGCAGTGCGATCTCGAACGTCGACGCCGTGTGGTCGTTGCGCAGCAGCGTGCGCTCCAAGTACGAGATCTCCTCCCACCCGGGCAGGAACACAAGAACCGCTCCCTTCGGGTCTTTCGGGTCGAGCGGGAAGCGCCGGTCGATTAGGTCGAGCAGGCGAAGCAGGACGTCGTAGTCGACGTTCTGGTCTCGCGTCAGCGCGTCTTCTTGCTTGGCGTACGCAGACAGCAGCGACTCCTTCTCCTCCGGCGTGATCGCGTTGAGCTGCCGTTGGAGCGCTCGAAGTGTGTCTGGCGGCTGATAGGAAGACGGGGTCTTGGTCTTCTCCGCCTTGGACCTCTTCGACTTCTTCTTCGGCGCTTCGTGCTGCACCTCGCCAAAGCACATCGCCACGTGCAGACCAAATGCCTCCTCGTCCGCGAACCCTCCACCGTTGCACATCGGACAGATCAGTCCGGCGTCTCCATCCTCCTCCTCCCCACTCTCTTCAGCCGCGTACGCGTCCATCGAGAAGTCCGTCTGCTCCCGGTTCAGCAGCGCGAGCGCGTCTTCGAGGAAGAGCGTCGTCACCGGGTAGCACCGGCCGCCCGCCATCTCGAGCATCGGCGCGCTGTACTCAGGCTGGAAGTACTGCGCGAACTTCTCGACCTGGATCGTGGCGCTCATGAGGATCACCTTGAGGTCCCTGCGCTGCTTGAGGATGCTGCTCTTGAGTAGGATGAGCAGGTAGTCGGTAAACTGGTCGCGCTCGTGAACTTCGTCGAGGATGAGGTGAGAGAATCCGTGCGCGAGCGGGTCGGCGTTGAGCCACTTGAGGAGCGTGCCCGTGGTGCAGAAGATCAGCTTAGACTTGTGCGCGTCGAACGACGAGTCGAAGCGAATCGCGTGGCCGACCTCGAGCGAGTCGGGCGTGCCCGAGCCGTTCACACCGGTGGCGGCGCTGCTACTGCGCTCGCGCGCGACGCGCTCGGCGAGCGAGATCGCGCTCAGACGGCGCGGCTGCGTGCAGATGATGCGCGTCTGGTCGATCGTGCCGTTCGCGATCGCGTCGTCCAGCAGGAACTGCGGGATCTGGGTCGACTTGCCGCAGCCCGTGTCGCCCGAGATCACGACCACCTGGTTCGCCGCCACGAGCTGCAGGATCTCGTCGCGGTACGAGTACACCGGGAGGCTCGTCGCAGCCGCGGTGGGCGCGCGGGGCTCGCTGCGGATCCGCTTGGACGCCTCCGGCTGCAGTGGCCGGAACTGCGAGCGCCCGACGCTGCGCTCGTGGCTCTGCACGTAGGACGCCATGGAGCGCGAGTGGATGGCCGCCCACGGATCCTTTCCAGCTGCCGCTGTTGGCGCCGCGGCTGCTGCTGCTGCTACTGGAGGCGGGAAGCTGGCGAGGTAGTCGGTCACGAGCGGCGGGAGGCAGCCGGCCGCGAGCGGCACGGGCGCCAGGCGCAGCGAGATCTGCTCCATCTTGGCGTTCTTCTTGACCTTGGCGACGTGGATGAAGCGCGCGTCGCCCTTGCCGGAGCTCTTGGAGAAGAGTCCGTACTTTTGCGCCAGCGTGTGGATGTAGCGCCGCTGCGTGTTGTCCAGGTCCGCTGGGAAGCTCATCTCGGACCGCCCACCGTCCTCCACGAGCGCCACCAGCTGCGCGTTCACCTGCATGCAGAACTCCTCGTCCAGGCTCGCGGCCGCATTCCCGGTCGCCGCCGACCTGGGGCCGCGGCCGCTGCCGCCGCCAGCGCCGCGATCTTCGTAGCCTGCGCGACTGCCGCCGCCGCCTCGCCCATCGTAGCCTCCTCCTCGGCCACCGAAGCTGCCGCCCCGACCCCTGCCTGAGTTCCCACGCCCTCCGCTCCCGCGGCCGCCGAAGCCTCCGCCACTTCGACCGCCGACGGAGCCACGACCGCCGCCCCCGCGTCCTCCTCCGCTGCGGCCACCGCCGCCGCCGCCGCGCTGGTGGTGATGGAGGTGATGAAGGGAGCGCTCCATTGACAATCCAGTGGCGAGCAGCAAAATGGATTCTGCTGCCTATCAACAGTTTTCCGATTACAACGAGGACAGGGTATACATGAAATGGATCATTGATGAAACTTTCACCTTTGTGGACTGAGGTGGTCAGTCGATCGCTCACCCGCCGACGCCGCCGAGCTCGCCGAACGAGACGGCAGCCTGCTTCGACTCGTCCGGGTTGCTGTTGACACCGTCTTGCTCGCTCGCACGTTCAGCGTCATCGGCTCCGACAGAGTCGAGAGCGGTGCCGCTGCTGCTGTTCGCCCATGTGTTCACACACCCGTACACGAAGCGAGAGTTTTGGAGTCGGCTCTTCATGATCTGCACTGCGCTCATCCGGCGCCGCGAGAGTGGCGACGCTGTTGCCGAGAATGACGATGACGACGGGAACCCTGCGTCCAACTCGGTCTCGAACCCCGCCGCCTGCGAGAGCGCGCCGGAGAGGAACTCGTCGGCTTTCGCGCCGTACACCTGCACGCAATCCAAACCCATCAGCAACACTCCCGTGGACGCCCTCGATACTGTACGCAACCTACCTTGCGCGCGAGCGGGACGAGGCTGAGCAGCATCTGCATCATCGTGTGCAGCTGCTGCGTCATGCTCTGGTGGTTGTGGGCGAACACCTGCACCTCGAGCTTTGCTTCTTCGCGCTGGTGCGTGACGCTCGCGAGCTGCGCCTGCAGCTGCTCCACCTCCTTCCGTGTGCGCTCGTATTTCTAACACACAAGCGCACTCAGTCAGCATACTACACGAACCTCGATACCAGAAGACAAGAGACTGTAGGCTGATCGATGAACCTCCTCGGACTCGCGCACGTGGGTCCTCGCCGCCACGAGATCACGGCGGAGCAGCGCCTGTTCCTTCCGCATGAAGTCGAGCTGATCTTGGACGTGCTTTGCAGCTCGCTGGTGCTCTTCTGCGACCAAGAGGCCGTCCGTGTGTTGCTGGAGCTTGGTGTGAAGCAGCTCGTAAGTCGGAGGCGCTGCTGTCGTGTCGGGCGAGAGTCCTGGCATGCTCTGTTGCAGCACGCCAGAGCATGTGTTTGTTAGCTGATCTTCCTGAGTTCCACGAAGCAAACACAGTCGCGTCTCGCCATGAGTCGATCAATGCTCCAGCGGTGGCTCGGGTTCAGCACCAGCGTGCGCTGAAGGATCGGTCGGAGACACGGGCTTTCTACTTCATCGATGACGAGCGTCAGAGCGCTGCCCGGCAAGGCGCTGAGCAAGTGAAGAGTCTGTTCGTCGCCGATGAGTTTACTCCACGAGGGCGCGAGTCTGTCGATCAACCTCTGCCCCATCGCGAGCAAGTAGCTGCAGCCACAGAGCAATCAGAACCGAGTCAGTACGAGTCACACAACACACGAACAACACGAATCACGACAACGTACACCAAGCAACCGAACTGCCATACGTCGCTTGCGGGAGTCGGAACAAAGGCATCGCCACTCAGAAACGCCTTCGCAGCTTCCGGCGGACACGAGCCCGAGTCCATTGCGTGCAATCCCACGGATCGCTGCTGCGCCAGCGCCCGACTTGCGCCAAAGTTGAACAGCTTCAGTCCCGGAGTGGCGAAGTGGCCGACGTTGCTCAGACTCTGCAGTCACGAAAGCGAAGGCGGCGTGATACGAGTGAGGGGCGCATCTCCAGCACCAGAAAACGCGTTGTGACATCAACGTACGATGTTTCCGTGCACCAGATGCGCGGATCGGTGCCAGAAGAGCAGGCATTCCGCGATGTCACTCACAATCGCGTTGATCGCCCCCGCGTCTTCCAGCTGCTCGGTCATCAGTCCTTCGAGACTGTAAACTGGCGCATCCGTGACGATCGCGTGGTTCAGCACGACCGGAGAGTCTCTACAGGAGAGGCTGCAAATGTTAGTGTACTCCTCTTCCTCGTTGTGCAGGGCATCGTCACATCACACATCCTCATCCTTGACTGCTCGTACACTTTTTGATCTTCTGGGGCAATCGCAGAGCTTCGAAGCGTGGCGTGGCGCTTGGCGTCGTCGAACTCGTCGACGATCTGCAGCGAGAAGTCCGGCAGGTCTTCATCGTGGTTGTAAGCGATGCGCTCATTGTACTGCGGCAAGAGAGCGAGCACACGTGCATTAGGAGTCTACAACTCGCTTCCCAAACGCACTAGAAGCTACACACCGCTTGCCGAAGTCGCAGCAACACATCGCGTTCGTGGCTTGCAGCAAGTTCGCTCGAGAAAAAACGCATCATCACTTTCGTCGCGGACTTGGAGTCGATCGCGAAGCTTGTCTGCACACAGATAGCCTCCGAGTTGATCGAGTAGGACACACACTTGCACGAGATACCAAGAAAGTCGTAGCGGAGGTGGTAGGACGATGGACTGCTGATCAGCAGCGCACTGATCTCCGGAACTGACACGGGATTGTCGACGAGGTACTGCACCGGGAGTCGCATCTCCTGCAACACAACAGGGTGGCTGCGTCAGGCATCATTGGCACCCTCTTGCTTCACCCTTTCATTCCCACGAGCGCTTACTTTGTCAGCGACCATCGCGGCGCTGGGCCACGCGTCGAACATGATCTCGACCATGACGGAAGTGACACTCGAGTTGCAGCACAAGTGATGCAACGGCGTCCGTCCATCCTAAACGAACGGTCCACGCACAGCAACACAACTGCTCAGCTTCTCCTACAGCAGTACCAGCACTGGAACCATTCGCATGTTCCTCTACCTTGTCCAGCTGCCGCACTAGCTCGCTGGATCGCTCGAAGAACAGCCACAGGCACTCTGACGACACCGAGTGATTCATGCACAAGTAGTGGAGCGGAGATCGCTCGTGCTGAGCATGAATGACACGAGTGTCAGATGAGCTGTTGTCATCCATCACAGCGCTTCGAGTTCGCCACGCACCACATCTTGCACGAACGCGTCGTCGCCTGCGCACACTAGCAGCAGATCTCGGAGATGGGCTGGTGTCACTGCTTCATTCATGCAGAGGATGTGAAGCGGGGTCGCTCCGTACTGCGGAGAAACACACACACGTCGGAGGTGAGCCACTTGCCATTCAAACGAGTCAAGAAGTGATGCATGAAACGAGCACGAACCGCGTCTAGTGCACTTGGAATGCTGTCTCGTTTGTCGTGCGAGAGCAGCTCCATCAAAAGCGCAGCCGTGACACACTCGTTGGCGCACAGTAGATGCAGTGGTGTCGCACCGTCCTGCCACCGACACGAGCGACGAGCATCAGCAACCTCAATTCAGCACCCTTACACAGCTGTCTGTCGGATACGATGGTGCTCAACACCCAGCCTTTTGCATCAGCACGCACCGCTGCACTCGCGTACAACGCGTCCGGGTTTCCGGCGATGAGGTGACGCAGCAGCTCGGGCTGAATGGCGCTGTTGCGACAGAGGATGTGAAGCGGCAGCTCTTCCATCTACAGCGACACAACTGCTCAGTTCGAACCAATACGCCAGCCGCCATAAAGACTGACCGATGATGAGTGAGTCACATGCACGCACCGTGTCCACGCATCGAGCTGCTTCCGGACACCAGCTGAGCAAACGGAGAAGCGTGTCCTTCTTCGCTGTCGGCCGCATCGCGAGCCAGTGCAACGGCGTTTGCATGTCCTGCCATGGTATTGCCGTGTAGCAGGTTCAGGTCACCCGACGCCGATCTCGTGCCGTCCACAGAGACTATCATAGCCGAGATCAAACTTGTGCTCCACTCACCAGATTCTTCGCGCCGAAGATCTCCACTGTGCCAAGCTGCTGCAGCATCTCCGACTCACAGGCGCCATTCGCGCACATGTAGTGCAGAGGCAGGTTCATGCGCTTGTCGCCCATCGCGATGCTCGCCGGGAACGCCGCCACTAGCAGTCCGATCGCTTGGCTCGTCACGCTCGGGTTCTGGCAGAGCACGTGCAGCGGCGTCTGACCACCAATCTTCCCAGCCCGCGCACATTAGCGAACTGTTCACACAAGACCACAACGGCACCCTTCTTCCTCCGCCTCCACACCCATAGAAGGCAACCACCGCACCTTGTCCATGCACCCGACGCTCTCCTCGTAGGCACTCGCCATCGCGCCGATGACGTCGACGAAGAGGAAGTTGGGCACCAGCGCGCACACTAAGTGCAGCGGTAGCCGAGCGTCCTCCTAATAACCATTGTACAGAGAAAGGAGGCAGAAAAGTGAGCCAACGCATCCCTGCTGATTCGAACGCGAGTAGGCAAGAGACCTCGGAGCTCTGCCGCAGTGCGACCGGGTGCTCCGCCACCGCCGCGAGCATCTCCTGTGGTTCGTTGCTCTCGATAGCGAGTAGCAGTCGCTGCAGCGCGCGTTCATCGCTCTGTTCTTGCTGTTGTTGCTGCTCTTGCTGCTGGTCGCTGTCATCTCCTTCGCCGTTGCGGCGCCGCCACATCATCGCCTTCACGGACTTCCCGAGCGCGCTC
Source organism: Globisporangium acanthophoron (assembly GCA_023334365.1). Classification (NCBI taxonomy): domain Eukaryota; phylum Oomycota; class Peronosporomycetes; order Pythiales; family Pythiaceae; genus Globisporangium; species Globisporangium acanthophoron. Next base: position 26,818 of record JAASGU010000247.1, read on the forward strand.
GAGTACGCGCGCGGCCACGCCGTGCCAGCAGCAGCAGCAACGGTTGGCGATGATGATGTCGGCGCTGCAGACTGCGCGTCAGACGAAGGTGATGAGGGCAACGGCGGCGCGGCGTCCGCTTCCTCCTCGAGAGGCGTCATCGCCATCATGGTACAAGATATGAATCCTTTGAAAGATACTGCAAGATTTTCTGCAGTGCTCCAAGCACCTTTTCAAGATCTCGTCCGCAACAAGAACTAATGAAATTAGATCACTGAAACGTGAAATCCACCAGGGCGAGTTGGAGGGAGCTCCGCACGTCGGAGCTCCATACAATTCGCCATCACATGCTCCCAGTCATGTGGGTGTAGCGATATATCGTGTGACTTGGTTCACTCGGTGGTCGGTGTCGTCGTCCGCGTGGCAAGACTAGCGTTCGCGCGAGAGTCAGCGGTTGTTCAAGCAGCGAGTTCGGATCACCGTCTCCCTCGCATAAGGCTGAGCGAAGGAGGCGATCACACACAAGCGAGAAGAAGGGGGAGATAGCGAGTGAAGGAGTCGTCTGCTAAGAGTCGAGTGTCGGGGTGAGTTCAACGCGGGTGGCCAAGTCTTCTTCCCGTGGGTGAGCAAGTGAGCGAGTGCCGCCAGGCTAGCAGTCCGTCGCCAGCAGCGCTTTCGCCGGAGACGCTTTGGATCGCTCGCTCGTCTTAAGTCGTCTTGAGCGATGGATTTGATCGGAGGACAAAGCGGAGAGGGCGACGAACCAGCAGAGCGAGTTTGAGCGTCGGTTCTGCTGCGCTGGCAGAGCCACTTCTACTCGGGTCCGGTTTGTGACGAGCTGGAGCGTCGAGTGGTGCTGCTAACGTAGATCCACGTGGAAGCAACGCACTTGTCTAACCTCCACGTGCTGCTACTGCTCGATCGCATAGACGACTTGCCTGTCCTCGACAAGACGTACTTTCGTCGGTGCAGCACTG